>BMAW01018525.1:180402-201456 GCA_019974015.1 Nephila pilipes | reverse complement strand
TATATATATATATATATATATATATACTAATAATATGAATTTCTCATTAAAGTAAGATTAAAAGAATATTTTAAATTAACATTATGATGTCATTTTGTCCCAATGTGTCCTTAATTTCTCAAAAATAAAAATAATTCTTTTAACATTTTTTCAGTACTTTTTCATTTATTTAGAACCGATTGACACAAATTATTCTAAAATTTATGGTTCAAAATTGACCTTGGGTCTAAGGAGGATATATTAAAATTTATGATTTTACTCTGTCGGACTTTATCGACAGAATGACTATTATTACCCATTGCAGTTTTTTGAAATCTTGTTTCACGAATCTAAATTTTAGTTTTAAACTAATATCTTTTTTTTTGAAATGATATAAAACTTGTATTTGCTATTCAGTACTTCACATAATATAAATTCCACATTTTCTTCATTTGACTTAATCCTTTCTTTGATTAAAGTAAGAAGATGTATAAAATTAAATGTTTTATCGGTTCCATGGATACAGGAGATTTAGGATGGGCTTCGTCGAAGAAAATTGAGTAAATATTAAATCAGAGAATCTTCTCCGAAGTATCACTATGTGAAAGTTCTCAGTTTGAGTAATTTTTGGAAAAACATAAAAAAAGTATTTTTTTTAAATACTGCACAATTCACCTCCTTAGTTTCACGTATTTTCTCTTTACACAAGATAATTATATAGGGATTTTGTGCAAAGTTTTTTAAATGCCTCGGGAAAATGCAGACTAAGCTCCCTGGTAATTTAATCAGCAATTTTTTTTCTACTGAGAAGCCTATGAAGGAAATAAACGCTCATGCGTAGGCGTTAACATCGTTGTCACTTTAATAATAAGGATTATGTACATTTAAGCATCAAGAAAACTTTTTAAAGAAATGTTTTTAAGATAATTAGTAATACTGCTGTAAAAATATTGAGAGAGAATTCTTATCCACCTCATCAGTATTTCGATGCTGGGCATCTTTTACTTGATGCATCGAAAACAATGCTAACTATTATAACATTTCTGAGCATAATTTTCGTTATTAGGAAATAAATATTAAAGATTTCGTTTCAGTCAATTTCTAGCATTTATTTTTGTATGTTTATTATATAATAATAATTACAAACATCTTTTAAAAGCTTCTTAAATTACGAGAGTTTCTTTTATCGCTCTTGGTATTCTTACAGCTTTTGAAAATTCACATTTGATCAGTCACAAGCTACAAATTGAATAATAAATTACGGAGTAATTTATTATTCAATTTGTATACTGCTAATAATCTCCAATCAAGGTTAGTTAAACTGACATTACACTGAAAAGCAATACGAGAGCTGTTGTCGATAATTTTAAACCTAATTTAAATGAAGAGGACGATACTTAAGCTGGCACCACCATCTCCAAACTTTCACACCACACCAATATGAAGACTTTGGATCTCGAACAGATTTAACGTGCATCAGCTCCTCTACACGACGGATCTTCAGTGGCATCAGGACTCGAACATACGAATCGATGAGAACAAAAGCGGCCGCGAGTTCGCGATCTTGAGGACAAAGCTACCGCAATCCAAAACGCTCGGAGAAAATAATGTTTCAAAAAAATATAAACCTCATAGAGTCGTTAAGAGTTGGTAAAAATACTTTGAATTATTGTAATACTAAGGATAACTCTTAATGAATGTTAACTCTAAAAATAATCATTGATTATTAATAAATTAAATTATTAATTATGTTTTTGTTTCGAAATTTTCAGAGTTATTTTATATCCTTTATAGAGTTTAGGGGTTAGTTTCGTTATTTAAGTCATTATTATCCCTACTTTCCTTTAGATGAAGAAACCCGTGTAACAGAATGATAAATGAAGAAAATTCCGACAGAAAAGACAGTTGTGGCGAGACAAATCACAATTGGACAAAGCTTCTGTGCTTAAGAGTCAAGATAAACCTCTTCTATGGTTTCTCCGGGATATAATTAAATAGATTATTGTAGTACATTGGACTTTCATATAAAATCATTAAGGATTACAAAATAAGGTTTTTTTCTGAAGAAACTAAGATATATATTGATTCCTCTCGATAAAAAAAATTCTAAGCAACATCATATATGCGTATTATGTAAAAAAAAAATTAAATCTATATAAAGATGAGTCACATCGCAATTCAGACTGATTAATTTATATATATCCATACAGACAAAAGAACGGTCAACTTAAGTAGATAGAATATTTCCATCAATGATATGAAAAGTATTTTATTCATCGCGATATCTATTTATCCTTTTAAAATGAAAAACTTAAGGTTTGGGGAAAAATTCACTTTAAATAAAAACCTTTGGCAATTATATTATCATTGAACTGTACATTTTTTTTATCAACTCAAATGATGAGAATGATACATGGCATTTCTTCATTTAAATTTAAGTTTCACGCCCTTGTTTGATCTTCCAGTATAAGCCATTATTCTCTTTGAATATTGAAATAATTAGAGAAATACATAAATGGGGATATGAAAAGAAATATTCATTGGGTAATAATCCTAATGCAATATAAAAATGTATCGTAATTATACCTTAAAATGTATCGCAATTATACCTTAAATTGTATCGCAATTACCATTAAAATGTATCAACTAAAATGTATGAGAATTGAACTATTTGTCAGCATCACACCGTGTATGACATACGAGGAGTGACAATTAAATAACCAGATAAGTCTTAAAAATTAGCTTTATTGAAAACATTTTACACACACCCAAATACCTTATAGCCCACTTCAACATATCCCTTCCTTATCAATACACCGTTGCATACTAGTTTCCATTGTTGAATGCAGTGCTGCAGGTTATTAGGTGTCACCTTCTCCAGTAAGTCTGCAGTTTTTGCCTTCAACTCTTTTACAGACTGAAAATATGTTTCCTTCAACGCAGTTTTCACTTTTGGAAACAGGTAGAAGTCGGATAGTGCGAGATTTGGCGATGCTCGAGCACAGTAATGTGTTTGACCGCCAAGAACTGTTTCACAGAGAACGCATTGTGCGACGGTGCGTTATCTGGGTGCTTGATTTTTTTGTACCAGTTTTGCACAAACTTTCATCTTATGCAAATCCTAGGTCAAAATATTTCTTATTGTCTCTTTGTCTATGTTCCTACATTACCCGAACACTCAAACATCGGTCTTTATGCACGATTTCAATATTTTTTTTAATGCTTTGATCAGTTCTTTATGTCATAGGTCAACCAGAACGTCCAGCATCTTCAACAATCCCCCGACCATCCAAAATCGTTTGTGCCAATAGAAAATATGACTACGTGATATCCAACTGTCTCCGAACACCTCCTTTAACAATTTAAAACATTCAATTTGAGATTTTTTTTTTAAATTTCACGAGGAATTTCAAATTTATGCGCTGCTGATTTTTAATCTGATTGCGGCACGACGACTCAACAATGCCTTATTCAAACAAGGTTGAAAAATAAACTGAATTAGACAAAGGGACGGAATAACGTGCCACCTGCACCGGAAACATCAAGGTCAGCAACGTCTCATTTCCTCTCCTCCACACCAAGCCTAACGGCTAAGGCATTCGCAGTCCAGTTATTTAATTGTCACACCTTGTATGGGGAGTTGGAACATACCAAAAATCATTTTGCGAAAATTCCAATTTTTTTTTTGTACCGATCCCTCAACGGATCCTCATGACAAGACTTTGTGCACGCCAAGTACATAAGCTGTTTACCAATAATAATTGTTTGGGCACTAATCCTGACCTAGAAGGACTGTTAATGGAATAAAATATACCCTATATTGATGCGTCAAAAGCCCTTTATTTATAATCACACAATTTTACTTGTAATTTTATTCTCTTTAACCGTCACGCTTATTGTGTTCTTTAATCGGTTTTTCTTCTTTTTTCCTACTTCTAGCTGATCGGATTGATGTTTCGTAAATTACTCGAAAGCTACATATCCGCCCTTTGTGGTCATGTTGGAGCTCAGATACGACTTTCTGTTTATCATATATCCTTATTTTAAATTTAATAATTTTTTAAGCACTCCCTGGGGCTCAATACATTTTTTTAAAATAAGTAAATGCTTTATAGTTACTTTTTATTTACCCCGAATTCTTCAATAAAAGTTATTTAATAGTTCTTTATCTAATATTAAAAAAAAAAAAACTTACTATTTTATTAATATAAATTTGTATTTTTCCTCTCATAATGAGTTTAATATTATGATAGATGAATTTTTGTTTATAAAATTTGGAAGCACAGATGTTTGCTGATGGAATAGTTCAGTGTTAGGTCGTCCGTCTGTGACTATGGCCTTACAGAAACACGAGAAAGGGGATTATTTGGGGCTCAATTGGCTTTAATGTAGAACATATATATTTCTTAAGTATGCCTGAATTACATCCCACATTTGTGAACCAATCAGGCTTGATAAGTCAAATATTTCTTTAATTTCCAATAACCTGATTAATTTCAGAAATATGCAGGTATGTTTGAAATGGTTCATCAATTTGTTGGTGTATGCATACTGAGTGATTAATTACTTCCAAATTTTAATCAGAAACTAAATACGTTCTCAGAAGTTGTCTGAATACCTTACAAAAGTCTTACACAAAAATTGTTCAATCAATTAAAACCGATTTTCAATTCCAATTAGGTTTTGGATGGATTGTTTCTCCCGTTCAGCGCATTCAAATACTTTTGTAAACGACGAATTCTTTCTACACCAATTTTCTCCTGGTAAAATAATTTAAATTCTTTTAAAATAAATTAAATTATTTTTTTAGATGAAAGTTATTTATTTAATTAAAAATAAACTTTCACCTAGAGAAGATGATAAATATCAAACAGGTTATAAAAAAATAGATTCTTTTATAAAAAAAATTTTTACAGGCAAAACGTGAGGTCTGAGATCCCTTCTGCACTAACTTTAGCCAGAAATTCGGAGTTGTTTCGAAAGGCTGTTGAGGTCATAATATTTAATTTGTCTGATAACTCTTGTGAATAGTTATAGAAATTCTTAATACGTTTCTTTTCCCATTCTTCAATGAAATTTTTATTTTAAATTATGGAGAAACTCCAAATTCTGCGATGATTTCCATCAAGGAGATATCTAAAATCTCTGAATAGAAGGCTCCCGGCATTACGTTTTGGACTACAGTTGTTGAAATTGGGACTTTTCTAATTTTCCTAATTTTTCAATTAAAGTTATAAATTTAAGTATAATATTTTCCTATTTCCCAAATAATTTAAGAAACACTAAATTGAAATCTAGTGTCCGTTAAGTGCTAAGAAATTTTGATTGTGATGATGAAATCATCCATTTTGTGTGTTTCGTACATTAGGGATGTTTTTTAAGTAAGAACCATTTTTAGGTTTAGCAGCTGATTTCTTGATCAGGGCATCACGTAATTTGCTTATCACTGTGCAATAAAGGCACCAGTCATAATCTCTACCTTCTTCAGGTTGTCCGTTCGCAAAAGTCCACTAGATTCCCAAAAAATAGGTAGTGTAAACTTGTCTGAAGGCAAAAACCCATGAATTATTCATAACTCAGAAGGAAAAAAAATCTATTTGAAATTACTTCGCATTTCATTCGGAAAAATCTACATAAGTTCAAAAAGCCCAGATAGCCTAGTGTTTATTGAAGCGGACTCGTTGACGGCGTTTTTTCATGGAGTCGTTGGTGCGATCCCTGATGCCACTTGAGATCCGCCGTATAGCTGGGGTTGACGCACATTACGCCAGTTAGGCTCAATGTCCTCCCATTAGAGTGGAGTGGAAGTTAGGAGAGGTTGATGCCGACTCTTGTGTCGTCCTCATCACTTGACCAAGGTTCAAAATTACGAGGTCCGTTGCCAATAACCCTCGTGTAGTTTCTAGTGCGTCATTAATAAAACCAACCAACGTGTATTGAAATCTGAATGAAACTTCTGAAAAAAAGAAAGACGTATGATTAAACTCATAATGGTAGGGGAACGGAAGTAGAAATTAAACTCACATATTTATGCCTAAGAAAGTAAAAATTATTATTCATTACAGTTTGAAAATAATTGTAAATAGTATATTTACAAGATTTACAAGGTTTAAAGAACAAAATGTAGCGGTGTAAATTACCAATCGATAATTGATCGATTGTTTATTCATATATATTGCATATAGAAACTAAAATATATAGCTTTGGGCGACAGACCTCGTAATTTCAAACCACGATCAAGCGACAAGGACTACTCCTGAGATAGCATCCTAATCTCTAACCTTGCACACCACATCAACGTGATTACTACAGGTTTAACCTACATCAGCCACGCTACACGGCATATCTCAAGTACTATCGAGTCTCGGATCCAAAGACTCTACCATAAGGATTCCGGCAGCGAGTACGCGACCGTGATTGCTCTTGCAGTTACTTCCACAAACTGGTAAATCATAAACAATTTCTTGATATTAAAAAAAATAATATTCCATTTAATCTGAAAATTTAATAATGTAAATATTAAGCATGTATTATAACTATTATCAGAAACATTCTTAAATCAGAAATTAAACTATTTATTACACTGATGACTTTACTAACAATTTTTTACTATATTTTCTCATAGTATCTATTGTATATATGTTATTTAACTATTATGCTTACATGTTATGTCAAATAATGTAATAAAATATTTTAAAAGCACATAATCTCAGTGCACATAATCTCAGTGATGTTCATCGAAAGAAAGTGTGTATCCATGTTCAGTCTACTTCATAATACTCAGTTAATCTGCTCATATACTTTAGACATGTAGGTTCAACAATGGTCCGAAAATTTCATTTAATATTAAACACCTCGCATTATGCATTAAAAACTTTATGTAATAAAAAGCAGTTTATTGAATATTTTATATTACTCATACATGCAAAGTATCATACAAAATAACAGAGCCATATGCTGTAAAAAAGATATACCTTTTTATGTGAGCATAGTTTATTTTTATCTACAAAATAAATTCCGAAAGGAGCTTGCTTCGCTTAGTGAATATCACATTTATATATCCCAGAAATGATCGAGTGATTTTTATTTAGCCTTTGAAAACACCGATGACGAGACTTTGGAATGCCTCTATTTTCAAACTTTCCAGTCATTTTCCGAACCCATCAGATTCCGACTTTTTTTCTGGCAATAAAGCAAATGGTTTCTATTGTGATGTGCGGTATTTCGTACATTAACGAAAGTTAGGGACATCTTTGACACATATTTCATTGTCGCAAAAAAAACACACATAACATATTTCTTTCCTGGAATTATATGAAACCTTATCAAGATTTCAAAGAAAATAAGAATTTTAGAGTGTTTTTAAGCTGGTTTTTTGTAGACATAATCACTGTTACAAAAAACGTCAGTCTTTTAAAATAATTTTTAAATTTAAAATTTAATTTTTTGAGAAAGATTGGTACATTTAGATTAGTTAATTTTGTTTTGGGTTTTACAATTACTGATATTATGCAATGTTAGTAAAAATACAAAATAAAATAAATTAATATTACTCAATCAAATCATCAGTGAATATATCACTACAGGTGGACAAAAACTACATCTCACAAGAACGGCAACATGTAATTTTCTCAAGAATGGTTCGTTTAGAAAGCACTTGTTACCCAAAGGCCATTACGTCATTTATTTGTTCATAACTCAAAATCGTAATGATTTTATTTTCTTTTGAAAGAATATGCAAAGATTTCTAAATTTATATTCAAAGACACTTATGCCGTATTTTAATTCTTTCGCGCTATCTCCGAAAATGGCAGTTGAGAATAGGCGAAATCGAGTGTGGACAATCGGGTGTAAAGAAGTAAAATAGTCCTTCCTTTCAACTATAAATAAAAAGTATTTACACTGCAGCTTCTGAAGTCGGCTCCAATTTCTTTCTTCTAACCGATCCACTAGTTAGCTGCATTTTGTACATTTTAATTCATATTAAATGTTGTCTTATGAGCAAACTTTTATTTATGTTGAAAAGCATGGCAAATCATTGTAAAATTTCAGATATAGAGACAGTGTGAAACCCACCACACTCTTAGATTCCTTTCTACTGAACATACCTTTTCACCAAGAAATTAGAGTTGCGAGATGGGAGAAATATAACACATCCATTAAATATCAACAATTGAAACCATCCGTTGATTAAAATAAATTATAAAAAAGAAAACTAAATTAAGTATAATCTTTCTTTAAACTGCGTTTAATTTTTTTTTCTACATTTGAAATTGCATTAAATCGCGAAATATATCAGCTGTAATATTAAAGAGATTAATAAACGATAATGTTAAAGTCCAGACGTGAATTCGGATCTTCATTTCATAAAACTCGTCGCGTTTAATAGTGAGACTTATGAATGTTAAATGTAACAAGTCCACATATTATTCTCGTGCAAAACTCATAACAACTTTGATTCTTTGGTGGGTATTATGAACGTCACACTAGAAGCAAAACGGGAGCTATTGGCGACGGATCTCATGATTTTGAAACTCGGTTAAGTGACTGAGACGACGACTGAGCTGGCACACAATTCTATTAACTTCCACACCACGCCATGGGAAGACATTGAGAATCGACAGATTTAACGTGCATTAGTCCCGGCTAATCGGCGGGTCTTTAGTGGCATCAAGGATCAATTCCACGACTCGACGAAAACCGCCATCCGCGAGGTCGCGACCATGACCACTAAGCCACCGTGATTAACCCGTTCACTCCTAGCGTATCACATTAGATACGCCCCGAGAATGCCTGCTGCAGACCATTGTATCAATAGAGATACGCTTGATGCGAACGTTTTATTTGATTTTCTTAATGTTACTATATGACGTTACAATATCCCGAAATCTATATAGATAGGTTATTTGGAGTGTTGACCTTAGTGATAAGAGCTTGGATTTCACATCTGGCTATCAGGAGGAGGGGGGGGGGTAATTGTTAAAAGCATGTGTTGCGGCGCGGCTCTTTAAATATAATGACTTGATTTAAAGGGTGCACTTGCTTTCGATTTAATTTTTTTCTTTCTTGCCTACTTCTTAGAAGTTCGAAGGAGAATTTATGGCCCTTTATTGGGGCTAGGGCTTTTGGTAGCAGATGCTCTCAGCTGCTCATTTCATTTGGTCGGTTTTTATTTGTAGCGACAGTCATGGCGAAAAGAAAATATTCATCTGGTACTGAGATTTGTGAATCAATGAATTAATCTGACAGTAATGTTAGCGAAAATAATCCAAATCTGTTCATAGCCTTTAAAGGGAAAAAAGGACAAAGAAGATGTCCCTTTGCTCAAAATCTTGCGTGAAGCTGACAAAATATGTGTGTAAGACATGTGACGTTGGACTATGTATTGAAGAACTTTTTTTTATATAAAAATACCATACAGCAAAAAAAGATTCATTTCTTATATCTTAATATTCCATATAATGGTACATCATTACACTATGAAATTTATGTATATTTTGTATTTTGTTAAAATATATTATTCTTTATGTAATAATTTATGTAAAAAAACATATAATTTTCGTTTAAATCTTTTTTTCTTTCGTATACATTAAGTTTAATGCATTTTAAATAATATATGAAAAAACCAAAATGTTCTTCTGAATAGCTGATTTTAAAGGAATTTTTTGCATGAATTAGGTTTAATATCTAAAATCGTCTGGGCACAGCGTGACACTCCGTAGTAAAAAGCCGCGGGCCCAGAGAAGCACTTCTTTTTTCTGCCTCCGGTAGTGAAAAGGCTAATATAATTACATTGAAATGCAACTTCTAACCATTAAGTGTATCAATATCATAATGAATATTTGAGTATTTCATGTCATTGAAAGTGGGAGACTTATGAAAGGGTAAAAAATGGGTTGTTTGTTAAAAAACACTTGCAAAATAAAATTTATCTATATATAAATAATTGTAATGATTCAGAAAAAAATATAAATCAACCATAAATCTAGTGAACCCATAAAGGTAAGACGTAACGTTTTATCATAACGGTTGGAGGGTTAATGGGCATCACTTATTTAATGGAATTCAGAACTCTCTGCCTCGAAATTCTTCCGTAGTTCATTCTCCTAAATTCCATAACAAGATACGTACAGACCATGCAACCAACTCATGGTATGGTATGTTAATTTAATTTCTAGAATGTGAATATTCTTGGGAAATTTGAGTACGGAACTCACATTTCCTTCTGATTACCGAAGCACTATAAACAATTGAATCACCAGTCAAATTTTTTTTTAGTAATGACAGAACATAAAAATCGATTTATTTTCCAATTTCTTCATTAACAGAACATTATATATTTATTAAGCGCATGCCGTACTTTATCTCTGCTCACTTTATTATTTAAGTGCTCCTAATCCTCTTTAAAAACTAAGACCTGGAATTTAAAAAAAATATTAACAAGTCTATGTTTTATATAGAAAAGCATTCAACCATCTGGGCACTCACATATAACATCATGATTTTCTACAACAATAGTTTCAACTTCATTTTTTTTCTTGACAAATCTTATCATTACAAAAGATTAATTTTATTTATTTATTTTTTTACGAAAACCTAACTCGTTTTCTATTTTGTTCCCGAAATGCTTACTAGAAAGTTTTAGGCTGTTATTTTATTTTTTTTCTTTATTTCTAAATTATTAATTTGTTATAAAACAATTTTATTTTAATCTCTTGAGGAGAAAATTTTCTTTCGAATTTAAGTCTTTGATCACTATGAAAACAATACTTCTTTGACTGTAAATAACATGTAACGATGATACAATTAATTTATCTTTTCCACAGCATAACTGAGAATGCTCAAAAAAACAAGTTTTGTAGTTTGTGTCCTTATTTATGTGTTTATTATGATAACAAAGGTATATTAATTACATCAAAATTTTATTATCCGTGCTTTCTAAAAAGAACAAAGTTCGTATGCTTGAATTTTAAAGCGAAATGTTTATTGTAATTGGTAAGAAAAAGGCTCTGAGTTCGATTAATAATATTATTTCAGTTTTTCTCCAAATCTAAAATACTTTTAGAAACAAGATAAAATAAAATTTATAATTTCATATCCTAGGGGGAATTAATTAACCTTATTTTCTGATAGAAAATGTTGCATATGTTTAAATATTTGTGGATTTCGAAATTCCTTCTGGCATTTTTCTGGCCAAAAATATTCAAGCGAATGAAGTGTGGGTTCCGTTCTTCCTTCTATAAAACAACTACTGAAAAAATATAATTAGATCATTTAAATATTATACTAAAGTAAGTGTCGAGATCTTGAATTAGTGAGTAATGGATACATGGGGAAAGATGTATGAGCTCAAATGTAATCCAAAATGACAGCTACGAGGCTGAGTAGATTGAAATCCAAGATCCAGAAAGATGAATGGTCTCTCAGTTACATTTACTAAAATATTTTTATGTGTAATTTGACGCACTGAGCAAGGATACGAGGCCTCTGAAATCCTTCATATTATCAAGAGTCGCTTCAGCCCTATCAATCAACATCATTTCAGAAACATTAGTTTCTCAGTTTCTTTTGAGTATTCTATCCCGTGTCATTTTAAAAACTTTAGTGAATAATTAGTTGAATTATTTCACTTTCCCAGGTATCTGAATGAATAAAATTTAACTAGATCTTTCCAATTACTAATATTATGATTTGATTTAAGAAAAAAATAATATATGAAATTTATTTGAATGTGGTAGAGAATCTAAAGGAAGCGAATATCCAGTTGATGCCACGATATAACTTATTTCGTTTAAAATTGCGATCCTTTTCAATTTTTCTTAATAATTACACCCTCCCTAAATATTTGCAAAAAGTACCATTTCTCCTTTTAAGAAGTCCTTTGGGAATTGTTTCATTTTTCGACATAATATTCGTTTTAGATTCTATCCAATTTTTCAGTATTAAATTATATTAATTCAAAATTGAGATAGAATTTTGCAAATGTGCCTCATATTAAGTAATCATTTCTTAATCTATTCTGAAACTATATTGTTGCTACATTCACAAATATTGTTGCTACATTCACAAACGAGGTAAACCTAAACATAAAAATGAACAGTAATAGTGGTAAGAATGAGAGAGACGGAGAAAGCGGTATGTAGCTAGATCTCGAGTGCGGTTTTCCTGTCGTGTTGTGGATTCGAGCTCTAATGCCATTAAAGGCACTCCGTGTAGCAGAGCTCAAGTGCGATTTTCGCGTCTCTAATTCCCCAAGACGGCATTGTGTGGAGGTGCGAAGAGGTAGGCGCAGCTCAGGTGACATCCTTGTCACTAGACAAAGGCACAGAATTACAAAGTACATCCCAAGTAGCACTTGGGCTGCTTCTAAGCTTCATTAATACGAAAAAAATTATCAAAAAAGCGTGTTTCATCTGAGTTTTTAGTAAACTTTATGGTGCACATACCCGGCAAGAATAAGGTGACCAGATTTTAACATTCGAAAAGCGTTATACCATTTTTGGAGGGGTGAGTTCTTAATTAAAAATTTGGTACCTAAAAATACCTACCTCTGGTACCTAAATAAATTGCTTACCTAAATCCTCTGAATAGCTTATTCGTTGACATCACTTGTTTAACTAGCACTATCAAGCAGTACAATGTGTATCGTATGAGAGACAGTTACAAAACTCAATATGTGAAGGCGTTACTTAATGGATGAGCAACAAACTCCTTACATCCTGACCCATCTGCTCTCTAAAATTCCCATCCGTTTCCAATTTTTGTACAAAATGTAATTCCTTTACAACAGTGTTCAAATGATGCTAGATCGCTAGCGGGGCATATCGTCATAAGAATAAAATCTGTGGAAGTGTACAAAGTGTTCTCTCTTCATTTTACAGCAACAAAATGTTTTCGTGGCTGCCAATGCCGAAAAATGCAACTGTTCATTAAATCCAAATAATGGTGGTTCGTATTCTAGCAACTGATAAAGGCGAACTTTGATGAGCAGTTCCTGATAATCAGTTCTCAACAATTATTTTTATTATTAAAGTTTAACATGATAAAATTTACAAAAATAATATGAAGCTCATATCCTGGTGAAAAAACTACATGGAAGCCGAAAACCGTATATTCCCTTCCCGTTCTCAAGCTGTTCCCTTGCTTGTCGAGAATTCTTTATAAAAATCGGGACTTTCTTAAAACCCCACGGGATGCGGGATAAATAGTTAAAAATTGAGACGTCTGGTCACGTTAGGTAAGAAGAAAGTTAATTCGTATTACTTCAGCCTTTGCACGATAATTTTCACGGATAACTTTTATCAATACAATCAATGAATACATATTGTGTGATGTTTTTTTAATTATTCAAAAGGAATATATTTTCGTAAGAACACTTTATGTCGCTAGGGAAAAGAAGCGACCATTGTAAAGCAAGTGAAGGAAATTGATTAAGAAGGGAAGACTGAATTCCTACACATTTACTTTATGATAACGGAGAAAAAAATTTAATGAAGGTCAATTTGGTCGAAACACAACTTCCACCAAGGACGCCTTACAGATGGATTTATCAAATTATTTGAAAGAAAAATCTCATACTTGCAAAGTACGCAGCAAATCATTCTCTTCGTTTTGAAGTCTAGCACGACATCGATGCACTCATGCACTGGAGATGTCGCACTCTTGCAATATTTGCAACAAATCATTCTCTGAAAAATTTAATTTCAATAAGCTCTTAGGTACTCACTCAAATGAAAAATTTCATTCGTGTCCTATGTGCAACAAAGTACTCGAGTGTAAATGAACATTTACGTACTCACACAAAAGAGAAACCTTTTATTTACGACTTGACCCGTGTGATGACCGTGGATGACAGAATAGTCTCACTGTAGATCATGCATGTCGTAAAAGGCGACTAAAATGGGTACCCAGCGTCTGAGAGTATAGCCGGGCACCCTGCCCCTGGGGATTATATCAGGGGACCTCAGGGACTTGCCTTCTTCAGGTAAGTATGGGCTTCACGAACCCGAGGTACCCTAGTGATCTTTCTTTCCCATGGGGTTTACTGTCTTTGGTAACCACGGGTGACGCACTCCTGGGATACCCTAGCGATCCTTCACTATATTCGACCCTCCTTCTTGTCAACCATTTTTACCTTTTTTTCAACTTCACGTCTAGACCACAGATTAATCTTGTTTGGCGTAGCATAGCCATATCCGGCTCTTGCGTCAATAAACTTTATATTCACTCACTTTATTTGCGACTTTTGTCAAAAGGGATTTTCTACTAAAGAGCATTTAAAAATACATTTACGTATTCATACCAGCGAAAAGAAAATGTGTGAAATTTGTAATAAGGCATTTTCTCTGCATAATCTTTTAAGAAATCACTTGATTACTCATAGTTAAGGAAACCCTTAGAATTACGAACTTGGCAATACTAGTTTGACTCTGAGTTCGGGTTTAGAGAAACATTTTCGAAACCATAATAAAGATAAACCTCATTATTGTCAAATTTGCCATAAGGCATTCTCTCGCAGAGAGGATTTTAAAACACATTTGCGCATTCATACTAAGGAAAAACCTTCCATTTGCTAAAGTTTTAACAGACATTCAATCGCAGTTATCACTTGAAGACTTATTTGCTTATCATGCTTAAGTGAAAGCTTATTTTTGCGAAATTTGCAATAAAGCCTTTTCTTGTAGAGGGTTTTTTAAAAAAACATTTGCGCTTTCATGCGATGGGGAATCCGTATGATTAAGAAATTTGTTATAAGTCACTCACTCGCAAAGTTCATTTGCGTATTCATGCTATGGAGAAACCTTATAATTGCGAAATTTGCAACAGATCGTTCTATCGCAGTTTCAGCTTGAAATGTCATTTACTAATTCATCAAAAGGAATAATCATCGAGAAATTCAAAGGCGATTTTAAAAAAAAATCGTTTGAGAAATCCAACGAATGACATTTATAATGTTTTGCAACACATACTCAAATAACCCCACTTTCATGAAATTAAAATTAAAATTTTATTTAAAAAACTAGGATTTTTGGTTCAAGTTATTTCTTGCAAAACAATTCTTACATTAAAATGTTACACAAACTTATAAAACCAATAACTTCCAAGCATTCTTCTTATTGTATAATTCTAAATCTGTGTTTTCTTTGATGAAAGCGCTTTTTTTTTTAAAAAAAATTCATTCAAGATTTCTTACGAAGAGTAGAAAATATTTTTTTAAAAAAATATTGATCGATGATATATTGAATTTTTTGTATACAGAAAGACGCTATCGTCGAATATGATATTTAGAAGAAAATATCCCAGTATAGCACAAATAAAAAATGTATTTTGATTTATTGTACGGACCTTGTGCTACGGAATAGAATAAATGCTGAACATTTTAATGCCAAATTGTTTCACTAAAAATGTGAATAATATGCATGCACAAATTATAATATGATGCTTATATACTTATTAGAAGTGACGATTAGGCTTCGATTATTCTTTTAATGAGAAAACAAATTTTATTGAATGCTAATTAAAAAAAAATCGTTTTCACTTATACTAATATGCGTGAATTATTTTTTTTCCCGGGCACATGAATTCACCTTTCACGGATGCATAAATGTAAAAATATATAAATGTTCAGTGTAATCACCACAAGAAAATGAACTATATAGTGGATAGCAAAATTCATGCTATTTTTAGTACGATAGGTATTACAGTATAAATGGCTGCTTTGATTCATTGATTGTTTAGATAACCTCACACTTAGATACAACACCAAGGCCATTAGCAGGCATATCTTGTAATTTTGAATCTTTTCTAAATGAGGATAATATCACATGAGCTGTCACATACATCCCAAAATATAAGAGTGGACTCTGTAGCCTAATGGTCATGGACGCGGACTTGCGGCCGGCGGTTTTCATCGAGTTGGGGGTTCGAGTCTTGTGCCACTAAAGACCCGCCGTGTAGCCGGTGCTGATGTACATTAAAATTTTCGAGGCCTTAAGTCCTTCCGTTAGTTCGGAATGGAAGTTAGGAGAGATAGTTGCCCGCTCAGGTTTCGTCCTTGTCACTTGATCGAAGTTCAAAATTACGAGGTCGGTCACCAATAGCCCTCGTGTTGCTTCTAGAGAGACGTTAATAAAACCAAACTAATCCATAATATAAGTCATCTCAAATGTAGGACTTGGAGTTGTGGCAGCTGTAGCCTACTGGTTATGATCGCTGACGGTGGTTTTTCTGTTTCGTAAGTTCAAGACTTGGTGCCCTTGATGACCCTTCATGTAGCTGGTGCTGATGCCTGTCAAATATGTCGAGGCTTTCAATTTTCTCCAATGGTGTGATGTAGAAGTTAGGAGAGGTAGGTGACATCTCAGGTGTCGTCCTTGTCACTTATCCAATGTAAAAGTTTACGGCGTCCGTCGCCAATAGCCCTCGTATTGATTCTAGTTCGACAATAATAATACCAATCAAGGACTTGGAGTTCTCGAAATATTGAACATGCTTCAGCGGTGGTGTGTCTTTAGCGACTTCGGGACTCAAACACACGATTTCAAGAAATCAACACCGACTGCGAACAGTGACCACTCAGCTGTTGCGGCCACTGTACTATTCAAACTTTAATGTCGGGTATGTTGAAAAAAGGTGTAGGACGAATTCTCTCTCTTGTAGATTAGGTATTATCGTATTCCTTGTGATGGGTACATTTAATATTAATAAAATTATAAAATTGGGTTTTTATTTAACTGTCTAAAAATGCCACAGCTTCTTTAATTTTGAAAATGTTTTTCTTTAAATTTGGAATATTCCTTTGTAAATTACTTACGTATCTAACAGATATATATTCCGAAGCTTTTACAGAAATTTTTCAGTCATCATGAGTTTATCCAGTTATAATATCATAAAATTGTTATTATTTAATTAAAAAAATTAGTTTGGAAATTATTTTGCCACATTTATGAGTACTTTCCTCTGCATTAAAATACTTTAACCGAATTTTTTTTTATTGTCAAAAGAATTAAATGTGTTTTAATGTTTGTAAGAATATATTTTTAAGACTTTTCATAACAGTTATGATGATATTTATTTTAGATTATAGTATACTTAAGAAAAAAAGTTATTGGCCCATAAATATGAGAAAATTACAAAGTGTTGATTTATAATTGATTTTAAAGTAATCAATATCCAATAAATTTTAATTTACTATCGTTTAGTTATTTAATTTGGATTTGTTAAGAAATTCAGACCATGTTTTTAAGAAATGCAATGATCAATTAATAAAAAAATGTTTTTTTTTTATTTGTTTCACTTATGAAACAAATTTTTAACATTCATCGATTTAGCCTAATTATCGGTGGAATAATTCTGAAATCTTGCTTACGTCCAAATTATATTAATTCATAAAGGATAGACCATTTGATTTAGTCTGGCATACGGTCTAATTTTGAAATTCATAAAATACAATATCATACCTCCCCATCAATTAGTCAATCTCGTTAACTCTTACCTGATGAATAGAAATTTTTCCTTAAAAGTAAACTGCTCATAACCGAGTTCTCGTGATATAAAAACTCGTGATTCCATGAGGATCATTTTCGATCCCTATATTTTTAATAATTATGTGAGCGGCTTCCCCTGATATTCCAACATAGTTCTACGGATGTACGCATATGACACAAAAATACTTGTAAAGCATTCAAATCATGAAACAATAGGACACCACCTCAGCAAACATCGAACTAAAGTAGAAAATTGCTCTGAATGTTTCCAAAACAAGGCATATTTTTCTCCAGATACATTAAAATGAATCATCTTGATATTTTCCTCCAAAAATTGCATGATCTCCTGATGGTCAAAACGCAAGGATGTTGGCTTCAGTTTTGATAAGAAAAAAAAAAAAAAAAACTAATTCCTCAACATTACATAACAAGTAAAATTAATCATGGAAGAAAATGCGAATGAATTGATCCCCTTTTATATTGGTAATTTACTTTAAATAGATCTAATAAGATGTATATATATGCTCAGATCCTCAGACCAATACTGATTTTCTACAGCCCATCTTTGGAGCCAGCAGATCACTAACACTTAAATACTCTTGGACCTGCGTAGAATAATGTAATCAATCACATTTGTCACGTATGTTAGTTCTGGAGTAATAAAGGCATTCGTAATGCAATTAAAAATTCCTTTAATTAAGTAATTAATTAAGAAAACATCCATTAAGTGTTTAATTATCAAACTAGGCCACATACTAATTTCTTCCCTTCAGGAAATTAAAGAATACATCCAAATAATTCCAACCGAAGATATTACAGACCATGCTGAATTCTCTTTAAAAACTGTGTGTAACTGAAATTCCCAACAACTGAGAATTTTCGTTGTAGTGCTCATCTAAAAGGAAAACGTCATCTCTTACTCTAAGGAGCTGCTACTCCCTGATTTGATGGTGGACATCTCAACCTCCCCTCCTTCGGTAATGCTCTATCGGAAAATCTTCTGCATTAAAAAATTTTTTTTTCCTCTTTTAAAATTTTTTTTCTGTTAAATTTTTAAAATTCTTTCATTATTAATTTACTAACATTTTTAATTTAAATTTCGAAGCATTAATTTAACTTCGTATTGATAAAATGCCTCAGTTACCTCAATTCCAGATTGGATGTAAAGAACATCAACGTCTCATGAGTTGAAACTGATTACTGACGCAATGAGAATATAATATGATGGTCAGAATATTAATGACGGGAAACTGGAGGTAAAATGCTCTGTACAGAGGAAAAAGTTTACGCCAAATGTGTTTTTTTTAAATGTGTAATCTAAAATCTTAAAGTGCAGAATAATTAAAGATTTCAGCTTATTGTTTTTTTTAAAAAAAATACGCAGAAACTCAAATAGTTTGGTGAAAATAGGTGGTAGTTATTCAGCTCATATCCTTGGCGTGATTTTCGAAATCGTGCCAATCACTTAAATTCTGTACTAAATGAAAGAACATAAAAAATATTTTACTAACATTTTAAGCTTGTGGAAAATTTAAAATTTTAAAATTTCATAATCATCAACTCTTCCCGAATTAAATTGATTCACTTCCACAAGTAATAAAAATAGATGAGAGACATGTTATTGCTTTTTAAGCCTTTTTTTGTTCAGTTAATCTAGATTAACGATAAAACAATTTCATATTCCCCCTAAAGGCGATCCTTCTGTTGATTAAAACACATCAAAAAGAATTTTAAAAATACTTTCTAATCCTATACAAGATTGAAAAGCATGTAGAAATCTAGAACATGGGTTTTAATAAATACAGCGGTTAGTTGTTTTTATTGTATTGTTGTCTAATATGTCTTAAAATTCAATGTAGAGGTTTTGAAAAGAAATTTAATGAAATCTGCAATGAAAATAAAAAAAAAAAAATCAAATATAATAATGTATTAAAAGAAACTTTTCAGAAACTTAAACAAAAAGTACTTAACATTTAAAATTAAATATAATTGCTTGCCTTAAAATTTAAATTTAGAACCACGCAGAGCCCTGTTTGAAATAAATTATTTGGATACCGCCAGGTGGCGCCTTGGCTCGTGTAAGTGAGAGTGCACGGGTAAATGGATAATATTTCAGCAGAGTACATTTTGGACCTTGACTTTGTAAGGCTGGTTATTTCTAGCTTTGATGTAATTTCTCCTGACCGCAAAAACGGATTTAGTTAAAATGTGGGCTGTTTGGAAGCTTTGTATAATTTGTTAATAGTATAATTATTTGTTAATGTGTAATTGGATAGATAATTGGATTAGATTATGTAAATAAATGTGTTTTTAAAATAATTGCTCTCCCTATTTTGCTCGGTGGATTATTGTTCTCGAATAAATCCTAAATGAATGTACGAAAAAGTGTGACTAAGACATATTGGTGGGGGATCCCAAAAATGTCTTAGGAATTTAATCAATATCGTTTTCCCGAATTTAGATTACTCCATTTTCGCAAATATTCCAGGTCCTTCAATTATCTAGCTATTATCAAACACATTAAAAATGTTTCGCTTTCTTAATTACCTCTCTTGTACCAACTCCATTCATATGAGAAAACACATAAAAATATCAGAAAAAATTTTGCATTAAAATAAGACGTCATTATTTTTGTCACAGAGAGTTTCAAACCAATTTTAAAAGCTCAAAACGCACCTCTTTGATTGGACAAAAAAAGCTTACGAAATCTAAACATACACTGTAACTCACAAAACGATGACTTAACTAATAACTAATAGGTAGTAAAAAGCTTAGAGTTGCCATGTATAACAGCCATACATAAGCTTGAAAGATAGTTTTGCTACTTTTATCAATTTATCTCGAACAAATAGTTCCATTGCCAAGGGAGTAGACTAAATCATTTGCCAGTCGATTGTTCTTAGCTGGCTCAGAATTCCTCTGACATTTACATTTTCAAATTATTCAGACATTTCCAAAACCTTAAATTTAGCATGTTTATTTTATGTAAAGTAAACATTGAACTGAGTTTCTGGCTCTATTTAGCCTAGAAATCTATGTTTAAATTCTTATTCTGAATCAAGTTGCACCATTATTTACCACTCATATTTAATTAACGTAGAATTTTTTCTTGTCAAATAAATTAAAATTTACTTAAAAAATCAACATCTTTAACTGATCAAAAAAAAAAAAAAAAAAAAAAAAGAAAAAGACTTCTCGTTCACACAAAACTGTTTTATGTAAAGAAATTTTATTTGGAGCTGTTCAGTAACATTTATTTTCTCTCACACACAATGAACAATGCATTAAAAAATTAAACGCAGTGTATAAAAATATCAGGGTTTTAATTAAAACAAAGCTTATACACTGAACATTCATAATTTCAACAAAATAATTTGTTGCTTAAAGTTTATTCCATTTCTAGTAACATGTCTCTAAATAAAAAGGAAACATTTCATCTCTGAAATAATAACATATTTTCTTCGGAATGTTGTAACACATCGATCAATAACTCCCGAGTCTAACATTGAAAACAACATTTTTTTTGCAAAAATTTTTTTTATTCATCAACATAACACCTTTTGTTAATCACCTTTTAGGGTGATACAAT
>BMAW01018525.1:157382-175402 GCA_019974015.1 Nephila pilipes | reverse complement strand
GCGCCCCCCCCCCCATGCTTCACAGTCGGCAAGAGGCATTCAGGATTAAATGCTTCTCTGGGCGTTCTCCAGACATAAACGCATTCGGTCGTCTGAAATAGGGTAAAGGACGATTCATCTGACCATATTACCTATTGTCAATACTGCGAGGACCAGCCTTTGTGATCTCTGAAATCTTTGTGATCTCAGCCTTTGTGATCATTACAGAAAGTAACGCTTGAAAGATTACTTTCTGTCACCAAGGGCTTACAAATTGTCACTCTGCCATAAATGTTCGCAGCATGGAGTTCCCGTTTGACAGTTTTTGTTGAAAGGGGGTCCTGAAGATGACTGTTCATTTCGAATGTTATCTCGGATAACGATTGCTACTATTCCCTTCAAGACCCATCTATTCCTATCAACAAGCTTTGACTTTCAGCCACTGCTGTGCTTTGAAGACGTCTTCTTACCCTTTTTCGTGTACGCTGACATAACGGCTGATACCGTAATCCTTGCAAACCCCAAAAGGTTTGCTGCTTCCGTAATGATGCTCCACATAAGCGAGCTCCAAAACTCATTCCTTTTTGGAACTCTGACAGGTCTGACATTTCAACTTATCACAGACAGTTCCATAGACGCATGCAACGCAGGTGACTGCTGTTGAGAGACTAATACCTTCCTCTTCACACTCACTAGGTGGCAGACTTCTATTGCAGGTTGTGCGGCTGTTCTGCAAGTGTGAAATTCGTCATACTTTTTCACAGGTGTTCGTATTATTTTGTCCTCCATCTGTAGTAATTTGTTTATCGCGATGTTTAGTTCAGTGAGATTCAAAGATAGGATGCTCGTTACTAAAGTTCTCCATTGCGACTCTCTATCCCAAGCTAATGGGGAAAATTAACATTTTTTTTTGTCATTTTTACATGAAAATTTATAATGAGTGATGTGCAATGGAAGTAATGTTTGTATGATAAATATTCTGTTAAACTCGTTTGAACTTGACATTGACTGTTATAAAGCGTGTTATTTCTGTATGCACTTTATTGCTTACTAAATATTGTACTATATTTGTAATATATTTTCTTATTTGATTCGGAAAAGATTCACAAATCTTTATAAATATCATTAGAGAAGGGTTATGCATGGAGAAATTTGAGAACATATTAATAAATTACTTAAATGTAGATTATTTAATGAAATTTAACTATTTTACAATAGATTCTCAATTACAAGAAAAATGTCGATTCCTTAAATTAGAACTTCAAAAACATTTTCTTATTCATCCATATGAAACCCTAAATTGCAGAAATATTCGAATCAACACAATGTAGCACTCCCTGCCTTTGTTAGATCTCGAGACACTTTTTGACAGAATTAGGACTCTAGCAAAGATGCACTTTGGATACTAATGTATTCACTCTGAATACAGATAATGTGAAAGAATGCGAGTGAGGGAACATTTGTATACATCTACTTCTATTGTGTTGTAATTTTATATTCGTTATTGTCAAAAATGTACATATTAAAGAAAACGCATGTTGATAAAAGTCATTCTTTGACGCGGCTTGGAAGTTTTGATAGGGAGATGCCAGTTCCGATGTTAACCTCGTTACCTAACAGAAGCTCAAAGTTGCGAGGTTCGTCACCAATAGTCTTCGGGCTGCTTCTATATATTGCATTAATTAATAATCAAATTAATCTCTAGTAAAGGGTAAGTTCGATTGCATGTTTTTGCACGAAATCCTTTATATATTATTTGTTTCTAAATAACTCAAAATCTTAATGTTTCTATTTTATTTCTACAAGAATATGAAAAGGGTTCCGAATTTAAAATCATAAAACACAATGTTTCTTCCTATAGAACATGCCTTTTTCATAATGATTTACAACCTCTGACAATAAAGTACGGTGAATAGTCCTGTAACATTAATTTAGATGAAATATTAACAAAAGTTACCTTACTGTCCTTCGAAATAGTCACCGCTAAGATCTGCTATACATGTCCCGGAAACTTTTTAAAAAGTCTTCTTTTGGGATGGAGTTCAAAAGCCTCGTCACGTTTCGTTGGATGTCAGGAGTATCGTCACATCTCTTTCCTTTCAAAGCGAGTTTGAGTCGTGGGAATAAAAAGGAGCGTGGAGGATTGAGATCTGGCTAGTATAGTGGATGTTGAGTTTGCCCCACCCCCTATTTTGCCAGCAACTGTTTGACGATATTGGCTGTGCGAGGGCCAGCATTGTCGTGAACAAAAAACCATGCACCTTGTTGTGCTTACTGGGGTCGTACCCTGCGTAGACGTTTCATGAACCGAGTCAAAATTTCAATGTACCTTGCAACATTCATCGTCGTTCCCTCAGGTAGAAATTCCTGGTGGATAATGTCTTAACTAACAAAAAAGGTAATGAGCATCCTTTTGATGCGTGATTTTTCTTCTCTGACCTTTTTTCGATGTGATGATGCAGGAGAACGCAGTTCCATACTTTGCCGTTTCGTTTTAAGGTCACACTTGAGACACCAAGACTCATCCTCAGTGACAATATAGTTCAAGAAGTTTGGTGTCGCATCTGCCGTTTCGGCAAAATCCTGCGAAGCCTCTAAACGTGCCTGCTTCTGATCGTCAGTCAAGTGATGTGGCACTAGACGACAACACGTTTTACTCATCCCTAATTTCTGAGTAACGATTTGTCGCACGGATTCACGGTTAATCTGTAGTTTATCAGCTATCATGCGCACAGTTAATCGACGATCTTTCGTGATTAATTTACTCACATTCTCAATGTTTTCGTCACTAATGGAGGTCGCCGGTCTTCCGCTACGGGGGTTGTCAGAAACACTTTCCCTGCCTTCTCGAAAATGGGGGAACCACTCGTACACACACTTCATGGGCAGTGATTGATCTTCATAAACATATACCAGCAACGCATGAGTTTCTTTCGGTATCTTACCAAACTTAAAACAAAACTTTAAATTGTTTTTTTTTTTCCCTTCATTTTTCTATTCTCAATTAAGAATCAACGCACTAAATAAGCACTTTGTAAAACATGTCTTACATGGAACACAAACGACGTTCAACGGAACAACGGTGGGGGCAGATGGTCAACACCTGCCGTTACGCAGTTGCAGCGTTTTGTTTCGCCAGTGTTGCCAGATCGGCCGTTCTGACTTCATTCTCCGAACTTTATTATCAGAGGTTGTATTATTGCAATAAGTGAGAAAAATAATATGAGCACAATGTATAAATTTTAAAATCATCCATTCAGTTTGGAAAATATCGTACCACCGAAAACTGAAGATTAAGTACAACCTTTCTTTAATATGAATATCATTTTCTTACATTTTCAGTGAAGTTAGATAACAGTGGAGTATAAGGAAAAAATATGACAGGGGATAGAAAAGTTAAAACGAGCTTCATAGATAGCAATGTTAAAACCGAGATTTGAATTAAAATCTTATAAAAATATAAATCCATAAAAAACAATCTGCGAAATAATAAAAGTTTCTAAAAACTAAATGTGATACACAGTCTCTAATCATTCACGTTCTTAAAGATTTATTCTTTAAAAAACAACTTAAGAACGGTATACAATGTCATTTTTATTTATAATATCTAATTTCTTTAAAAGCATGCTTCAATCGTTCAAGTTTCATCTAGTGAAGCAACTAGAATAGCGAAATGAAAATATTTCTATCTATCTCGTCGTATTACCTTATGTTTATGGATCTCATGAATATAGAGGATAACATTAATATTTTATTTACATATTTTAAATAGTTCATTTTAATATTTTAGAAGTTACGTCAGACGAAAGAAGTCCATTGATGCTCGAAGTAAATTCCTTGATATAAATCACACCGAAACTATGTATTATACATATAAGGCAAATATGAGTATCATAAACCTTTTTTGAAATGCAGAGGAAAAGAATTTCTTTTCCTATTTATATTTGCTTATATATAATATTAGATTATATGTTTTATAAATCCGTTTCCTGTTATGAAATGCTCGAAGAGCATTTCAGTACATACTTATTTAAAATTCCTTTTTCAGCATTTCGGGTGCTGACGAATGTAAGGGATTATTTATTAATGCACTTTGAAGCAAAACGAGGAGAATTGGTGATAGATGTCGTAATTTTCAACCTAGATCAAGTGATTAGGACGGCACTTGAGTTGATAATTTCCACACGACGCCAACGGAAGGACTTGGATCCTCACTCAGATTAAACGTGCATCAGCCCAGCTACAAAGCAATAAGCAAATAAAACTTTAATGGTTAAGCATTTTTTAAGATAAGAATTATAGGTATTTCTTCGATCAAAATGTACAAAATCTATGAAAAGTTAGTGAGTAAGTAATAACATACAGGGATTTTTTAAACATCTCCGCACGTAAACGTTCATTTGATCGCTTAATTTTGAATAACATTCGATAAAAATTTATTAACTATCGATGAGCATTCAGGGAATAACTATTTGCAAGTAAACAAAAGTCAATGGACAAAACCGTCGGTCAATAACTTCTGACATTTAAAGTGTAGAGAAATCGTTTTCCAAAATAAATTCGAAACAATAGAGACAGGAATGTTATTTCTTTGCGTTAAGGTTTCTAGTGAATAAACATCTCTTTTCCGTAATGCCTCGCGTCTCTCTCTGTACTATTTTTACTCTAAGAAATCTCCTAATCAAATAAATACCTAACATTATAAAACAACAATAAAAAGTATTAGCATTTCCAAGATACGGGTCTCGGTAATCCCTCTGTGTTATCATCGGCACCAACTCAAACAAACATAGGGGATGTAGGAATTCTTTTTCATTTAATCCTCAAATCCTCATGCAATTCAATTTCGATTTATTTCAAAGGATATTAGATCACTATATATATATATATATATATATATATAAGTTTCCTTCTGCTGTTATTCTGAACTCGTATTATTCTTAAAATATGTCGAATATAAATAGTATTAGTGAAGATTTCTCATTTCTCAAAAACATTTCATATATTTCACAAGAGTTTTACCGATACTGTCTGACCCCTTTATCTTACGAGTTAATTCCCTTTCTAGATATTCATATAACGTCTACTTCAAATAGACATTGAAATTTTTATTCCTTTTCTTCGCAGCAAGAATAACAACAAATAAGATAATTTCTTGTAAAACAGTTGTATTTATTGCATCTTATATAAATGCAGTCGAACCTTACTAAAACGCTGTTCAGTAACACGTGCGATTGTTGTATATATAGTTTTACTATAGACCCACGATATGAAATTGCTATTGATATCACTCTTAGATATTGTGTTATAATTCATAATTTCTTTATGAAATACAGATAAATCTATTGTTTGGATGATATCAAGACTTCCTGTTAAGATCAGCCATTAATACATTTTCTATTTTATATATTTGAATCAAATCATCATTTCTCAGAAAATTTGGTTTAGATTTCTTACTTTTGTAAGATAATGTTTTCAAGATCTCGCGGTCGGTAAGATTAGCTTTACGTTCTGTGTGTCATTTTATACTGATGAAATTTTAAGAGTTATAAAGATTTTTTCTTATATAAGTGTATTTCTGTAATAATTAAAAATAACGTCAAACCTTTTAGAAAAAGAACTTTATTTGATAGAGGGAAAATCAGTGTGATCTAAGAATTCGAAAATAGGAAAGACTATAAGTACAGGGTGTTTTAAAACTCATGGACAAAAATTTAAGGTATAGTAGGAAAGATTGAAACACGCAGGTTTTACCATATAATGCATAGACAGAGAGCAATAGGTGAACCGTTAGATGGCGCTGTAATGGAAAGCAGGAGTTCTCTTACATATCGTCATTTCTAGGTGTTCAGGACGCAGCACTTTTTCCTGATTAATTTACTTCGCCATGTTTCCTGAAAGGGATGGTCCTTTCCTGATTACTGTACTTAGCCATTACTGACAGACCATGGAGTGAAATCTCTTTTGATGACTGTAGACAATGGTGGTCTATATAAGTTTAATATTTATTCCATGCATACTAATAAACACCTTCAGGTTATTCCCCCTTTTGTAGTTATTATGTAGTTAAGCTGCGATACGTGCGATTTTAGATTTAACTTTTAATTTAAATATTAATATTCATCTAATGTATGAGAGAGGGGTATTTTCTCTAATACTGATGGGTGGAGATAGAGGGATAGAGATAGGTTGATCGGTCGATAGATAGATAGAAAGTATGTGAGAGAGAAAGAGGTAAAAAAATTGATTAATAATGCAATGTGACAATCTACCAAGATGATACGTTATTCCATGCTTGCCAAAAAAAAGTGATAGTGGAATCATGGGGTTCTACGTGACCTGGGCGATGTTTTAAATTCATTTCTTTGTAGTTAACTTTTATAAGCAAACCGAATCGAACTAATATGATTTCCAGAACAGTAACCACTCTCTCTCTCTCACACCCACACACACACACACACACAGAGAGAGAGAGAGAGAGAGAGAGAGAGAGAGAGCATTCATTCCTTCTTTTCGGGTATCTTTAGACTTACCATATGTCCGAGATAATCCCAGATAGTTCTGTGTTCTTAGTGCTACTGGGTGTTTGAGAATTTTTTGACTGACGAAGATTTTTCTTAAACTTTAGACCAATTTGTTCGACATCACATTTTGAAACATTCTCTTACAGCTTGCATCTCTCATTCGATCTTGAATCGGTGACGTTGATTTTGACAGAGGCGTTCCTACCGGTTTCACCATAACTTTTTACTTATTCATTTGACAACACAACAGTAACAATGTGATAATGTTGTTTTAGTGAATGAAGTAACTCTTGTATACGTTTTGAAAATTTTATCTCTATTCGTTTTATGTCTCATTGCTTTGCAACAGGCAAAAGAAAATGTGTTTAGTGCTAACCTGCAACAGAAAGGTGTAGACATTCAGTACCTATTATGAAACATCTGTTAAATGTTAAAATTTATTCAGAACTTTCTTCTTTTGAATTTTATGATGTAAGTAAAACAAACCATTTCTAAAAAAAAGTAATGTCTAGTGAAAAATGCAACTGAATAAATAAAGTTTAATGCTAAGATTTATAAGTATTTCCAAAAATATGCCCTTGGTTGGACGTCCCAAAAATATAGTAAGAATTTTCTGATTATTATTGATTTCGATCTTTTTCGCATACCTAATTTCTTATCATGAAAGAAATAAAAATGTCAAATTCATAAAATTTCTCCTGAAATTTATTGCGTTACGGGAGCTTAAAATATAAGTAACCCTCATGTTAAATGAATCTCAAACATATGACCAGAAAATGTTTCGTACTCAACACTTTTCAAATACCTTTGTAACCAACAATATATATTTTCAATTTTTGCATTAAAAATGTAAAATAACATTATTTTCAAAAACATGATATATTAATTACAATTAAGAAGAAAAGTAAATTGTAACGTACCAAAATGTTTACATATGAGCTCATCTTTTACCTAAAAACCCATCCATCCTAAAATTCCATCCATTTCCCCCCTATTGTTGAGGATATCAATTTTTGAAACTACGATCGGAAATCGCAGTATTAAAGGGTTGTATACTAGTAACCATTTGCCCAATCATCACATTATAGATAATAAACTGTAAAAACAGTACGAATCATAGTTCGAAGTAGTCTAGAATATGGCTTCCTAACAGACTTTCCCGAATATCTCCAAAATTAATGATCAGATTTTGGAATGAAAATAGAAATATAATCTATTGAAACCAATACATAAGCTGCTGTGAAGGAAAGAAAATTAGTTTCATAAGTTAATTAGGTATGTTAATAAGTGTGGAATAAAGTACCTAAAAAAGGCAATAAAATAAGTAAAACTCATTTTTAAAACAATTTCATATGGACTTCGTTTATTATAATTTGACCTATTTCCAATTCATGACAAGGATAAACTAACAAAATGTTACTATACAAGTTGAAAATTAATTTTTAAATCAGTTGTTTTGTGATACATTATTATATGTTTGATTTTTTTTTTATGAGATTGGTAATTTTTGCTGTTTTCGATTTTTCCGAGTTTTTAATGCAGTCACAGTTTCTTGAAACTTTACGACCGATAGTTTGTGAATTTGAGTTTGTTTTCCAACAGAAAAAAGAAATTGGTGAATCTGATCTTACAAATTCTGCCACTGGAAGGGAATGAAACTCTGGAATTGAGGTACTAGCTTAGATATCGTTCTTATGACATCACTTTGTTGTACAAAATCATGAAGGTCGTCCGCATTATGTATTGTTAGTTACAAATAGACAGTGATTACAATAATGCTTATCTACAACCACATGCAAAATTCTGGACAAAAATTCTTACGTAAGTATTCCTAAATACATGAAAGTTCATACACTAATTTGTCTTAAATTAACTAAAGTAATGCATCTAGAGGGTATTTTAAGGATAGCCAATAGGCGGTAAGATAGTATTTTAAATATATGATCGATAGAAATCGAGAGAAAAAACAGGCCGTAGAAACAGTTTATACTTCTCTTTATTTTTGAAAGCAATAAAGAAAATCTAGAGCACTTAGTGTGCAGCCTCTCAGTATGAGCTCAAGTGGTAGAAAGTGTTTAACAGGATATAGAGGGCGCCGCGTTACATCGAAATAGGGAAGGGCAGAAGCGCCACCAACATCAATGTGATATAATTTAATTCGAAACTATTTTGATTACTTTGAGCAAATAGATTGAGCAAAACACAGCGGTAACCTGAAGACAATTACAAAATTCACGAATAAAAAACACCACTTTTCAAGATAATTGACTCTTTCATGTTTTTCGCATTTTAGAAATTCTAAACTCGTTTATTTTGATTATTTAGTAAATAAGATATTGTGTATAAATAGATGTTTATAAGAACTTTTTAACATAATCCTAAATAATCTGTAGAAATTAAAAGTAATTCATAATCAATAATAACGTAAAAATCAACAGATAATTTCATAGTAGTAGACTATCAGGCATTTTATAAGTACTGAAAATAAGGCTTTTTAATGAACATCTATTATTATTAGAAGGATATCTACACGAAACATTAACCTATCGTAAAGTCATTTATAACGACTCTGTAAAAATATTACGTACAAATATCAAATTCATTAATAATATTTTTATTTTAACTAATCAAACCTATAAAATACTTTATGGTGAATAAATATTCCCTGAAAGGAAATATATATACAATTTCCTTAAGTAAAGTTTTATTCTCTTTTCAAAAGAACCCTGAAAACAAAGCAATTTTAAAGCAATCTGGTTCTCGATGTAACATTATGTGATACAAAATGTAGACATTAATATTCATTTTCTCTTTCCTGTTCCATTTCAAAGAATCGAAGAAAATACAGAGAAAATATAAAAAAATCGAAGTAAGATAATTTTTTTCTTTTATTTGAAAATGAGATATATTGGATTACTAGAATTTCGAACTTTTGAGATTTATGGTGCGAGTTTAGAATGTGTTAGTAGGAAATAAGACTCAGACGAAAAATTGTTTGTTGCCGAACGACCTATAAGAAATAATACTGATACGCATATAGTAAACTATATATTTTTTTAAAAAAATTATTTTATGCATGAGCAAGGGAAAAGATATAGTTTGCTTGTATGTTTGTTTTTCGGATTCAGTGTGCTTTTCAATTCTGGTTTTGTTATTGCTAATCTTTTTTGAAAAATAACAACTTACTTGTGATAACTTATAAGTCCATGAGACTGTACTTAAAAATATTTAAGAAATCGAATCTCTCTTTATATTTTCTTCGAAATGGATTTGAAAAACATCCGTATGTGCAGTTGATGATATAAGGAGTACGCTTTGTGTGAACCTGATGGGTCGAATGTCACTCCACAGTTTTAAATCAATATAATTTGAAATGCTTTATAACAGAATTTTTTTTTTGTTCATATATATAATGTTATACTTTTAAAAACTCTTAGAACGATGTTTGGAAAATAATACAACTTATACAAGCATCATTTAAATTTTCATTACAGCTTTCGAAATATCTCTAAAATTATTCTCTAAATATTTCTAATAAAGTTTTTCTTCACAGATAAGGAACTTGAACTGAGCAATAGTTTCAGAATAATTGACGAATGCCCGACTTTTAACGTGTCCTCAGAGAAAAAATATCTGATGCAGTGTGATTAAGAAAATGTGAATGCTGTTTCTGAGCTTTCGAGAACGATGTCGTATCGAATGTTCGTGGTTGCCACTTATGAATTTTTTAACACAGTCAAGATTTCCTTGGCTGTGAGTCGAACGAGGTCTTTTAGTTCTTTTATATCTTGGACAAAGTCTCAAAATATTTAAGCAATGCCAAGAAGGAACCTTCTTAAACAAAATTATGTTACTGTTTATTAACTCTGCATTTGAACGTATTTAAAATATCTGAGAAGATTTATTGCTGAATAAGGTCGTAATAAGAAGAAACAAGAGAGTTATAGACTACGTAACTCGCAATTTTGAGCTTCGGTCAAGTGACGAGGACTACCCCTGAGATGCTACACCCACTCCTAACTTCCACACCACATCAAAGTGGATTCTTGGGGCCTCGATAGATTAAACGTGTATCAGTCCCTCTACATGGAGGGAAGCGTCTTCAGTGGCATCAGTCTCGAGCTCACGACTTTACGAAAACAACGCCGGCAGGGAGCTCGTAACCCTGATCACTAAGCTTCTGTGACCACCATCTTAAATGAATAAGCGACTGATGTTACATCTGTGTGAGAACAAGTGAACCATTATTAAATTCTTACTATTAGTTCACACTCTCCCTATATATATTTATATATCTTGTTCAAATTTTCAATCGTTAATAAAATACTTTTTATTCATCCACTCAAGTTCAAATACATTTTTTAAAATTTGTAGTGGATGACACTTGATGTTAATACACTTTTTTCAAATATTAATTCATTTGTTAAATTTAATTGGTAAAAATGCAGTTTTGCCCAACCACTTGGCACGATTTCAAAAATTGCCAAACTTGGTGATTTTTTTTTTGGCTGAACGTTAAGTCCGCAAAGCGGACCTGGGTAGCCACATTTAGCAAATACCGCCAAATAATTTCTGTCGCCAAGGGTGGTTGGGCTAAACTTAATTCCAACCATTTAATTTACCGAATGAATTAAGAAACAATCCAATACTTCTACAATGTCATTAGTCTTGCAATGGCAAAGTTGGTAGAGCGTCGGCGTAGAATCTTCATGCCTTTGGATCGAATCTCGTCGAAGCGTAAATTTTTTTTATTTGATTTTAAAATAATTAATTTTAGTTTTATATGGGAAAAAAAATTTGCCACTTAATATTGTGATTCTGTCTCATGTATATACATGTTTATATTAATTGTAATTATTTAATAAGAAGTAACTATAATAAAAAATTTCTTTGTTGACCTAAATAGGAATTGACTTTAATTATTTTTTTATATTACTTGTTTTCGTAGTAAACTTGAAGACCAATAGTGCGTAGTAGTAGTAGACGACATATTTTTAAACATTGTTCAGTTATGTATTTTTTTGAGTGATTAAAAGTCCCAAGCCTTAATTTTCAGATCATGATGACAAAAAAAAAAAATCCTATCAATTTTTTCAAAATGTATTCGCATTTCAAGTAGTAAAGTAACTTTTGGCCAACCAAGTACGCGATTTTAAATCTTTAATTCCTGTATTTAAGCGTCATGAGTTTAGTGTGTCTCCTTCCAAAGAGAGCAAAGATAGATTGCATCTGCCTGGATCTTTTATACCATACATTTATTATCAGATGCCGAGGAGAATGCTAAAATAATCAATTGATTTTAAACAGGATCGTCTATCTTAATCCTAATCTTGTCTGCGTTTGTCCCACGTGGAATAATGCAGTATTAAAACAAAACCAAATTGTTTAACGTAAAGGGAATATAATGCAGTTTAAATTGAATGAAAAATAACTTTGTAAGCTTAATTGTCAGCATTTAGCTGGAAGTGCAGACTGGTTTTCGCATGAAAGATGAACCAATTAAAAGGAAACTTCTGACTTAATTTACATATTTTTACAGTAATATTCCGTTCCAATACGAGACGATTAGCAACACAGGAAGGGGTCAATGTTTGTATTTAAAATACTTTAAAAGAATATGAAACTATTAGATGTTTGCGTAAATAATACATTTCTTTTTTTTTTTAGAATTTAAATGGGTAATGAACCCCTGATACATTGGTTAACCCTTCCATTGTTAATATTTTTTTCTGAAGAAAAAATAAAAACACCTGGTTAATATATCAATTATAATACAAGTAACGATAATGTGCTGAAAAAATAACTAAATCACTAGGAGATAGAGATAGAAGGGGCTTACCAATGTGAAATATATCGATGAGCCCAATCATTATTTCAAAACATACCAATGTGTTCCATTGGTATGCTTTAGTGAGTTATGTCTTAGCGGTACTGAAATGATTAAAACTGCAATGAAAAACTAAGTTATTTTTACTAAAATCAATTTTCCGAAAGATGTAATAAAATAATAAGCAATCGTATATGATACATTGTAAAAACGTTTTCGTAAAGGGCAATTTTGCACATTGCACATGGAGTTTTTGTTTCCTTTTTTTTTCTTTTTACTCTTAGGCGCAGCATGCACATCTTATATTAGACATGTGAATATATTTACACATCTTATATTCATAGCATACACATCTTATATTAGACACCTTGATCTGAATCATCCAATCCATCATCTGTGTCCGTTTCATTCAACATATTTTGAATTTCCTCTGTTGACAATCTTTTCTGCTTCTTCACGACATTTACAGATCTAAAAAACAATAACGGCACGCCATGAGAAAGAAGGCTCCATATATATTTTTATAAGCTGTGGGACAATAATGTCGCAATAAAGCATATCACTTGGACAACTCCTGTATACACTGCTATAAAAATTATAATAAAAATGAACTAAATTCTAATAAATTCTATTTTGATAATAATTTGTGAGATTTCAAGAGCACAATACTATGATACAACGCTAAAAATGGCTGCAAGGGTGGAAAAAATGTCGCGCTTTGAGAGATTGCTCGCGGGAAAATTTTCTAGGAAAGGTTTCTGTTGCTATCAATTGAAATGAAATTACATTGAAAACTACCCACTAGGATATACACTATATTAATACAACGCATATTTATCCCATATAGCCATTTGGAACTCCCCAGGACACATCTAGACAAAATTACATTTCTGGATGCATCCAACAAATCTCGTAAATATGACCCATGAAAGCATGAAAAATGCTTGATATACAACCTCACCTACTAACTGATTAATCTATTTTTGAAAATATATTTGAGTGCTTGTTCGATTCAAACAAACAACTCTTTAAAAGGGTTTCCAAAGATCTGTAGTGAAATCGTCTCCCCAGCATTCAATTTAATGATTTATAATTTACTCTTTTACTTATTATAGAATGGTCACGTGGAGAAAGTGCATTATATATTTACGTACCTTTTATCTTGAGGATAATGTAAAAAAGTTAAGCCATTAACAATTACAAAAAGGAAACGAATAATCAAAGTAATTTTTATTCATCTAAGACATGGAGCGGAAGTTTTATTTTTGTTTTTATGGGTTTAATAAGAAGGGGAGGAAATGGTCTTAAAAATGTAACAAGGAATGATACAATAATGTACATCGTTACACCATTTTCTGATACGTTGCTCCACATAAATAGAATTTTGTTCTAAGTATCTTTATGATGTTTTACACGTACCGATAATACTAGATATCGCTACGTTATTCCACATATACCGAATGTTTCAAGTATCCCTACATCATTCCACATAAACCGAACATTGTTCTAAGTATCCCTACATTATTCCACACATACCGAAAACTGTTGCAAGTATCCCTATGTTACTTAACACTTGGCGAACGCTCTTCTACGCTTGGCGAATGTTATTCTATATTTATGTAACATTATTCTACGCTTACTGGAAAAATTAGACTACTGAAAAATCCTCAGATAAACGTCATAAGCAGAGTCAGAAAGTGTACGAGAGAGAAAGAAAGCCGGCTTAATAGGCTTAATTTTACTATTCCAATTTGGTAAATTAAGTAATATCAGGGAACAAATTTTATAAAATGCAGTTTCCTCTCATGTCATTCAAAGGCCGCTCTCCAGGTACTAAGATTATAAAAAAAATTTCTAGATACTCTGCTAAATGACAATGATACTATCTGTTCATGAAGTGAAATAAATTAATTTAACAATGTGAAAAGTTAGTTATTCTCAGAGAACTTAAATCTCAGATCAATGCTAAGTTACTAAATGTTACAAATCACTAAAATGTGCAATTCTTTGAAATATAATCACTTCAAAGTTGTATGTAACCAAGCCTCAATTTCTGAAAAAAATATTGCTTAATCTAAATTATATTATGATTTTAATAAAATATACTAATGAGATTTAAGTGATTCACAGTTTATTTTAAATTATGGATGTCATATTGTTATTAGTCAATTTTTCTTACGGTTTTAAATATTTATCTTTTTAAACTGGAATTTAAATGGCTTTTAAATTACTTGAGTTTTAAAAAGGCTACTATTGTGTAAGATTTTCAAATAGCTTTCTGTATGGTTTAAATCAACGTTTTTCATGGTTCTAACGAATAATGTTTTGTAATTGATTTTTCATTATTCTCACTAATGTACTACAGTTTTAAATATTTTTGTGGTTCTTTTTTCCAAATGGTAGCACTTTAATACTTATAGAACTTAATTAACAATTAGTTGATTAAATCTTCAGTGATACATTTTGGTTCCAAGAGAGAGATTGCCATTAGACTTGAATTTTGTATTAAAAAAGGATTCATTACGTATACTCAATCGAATCTATCAATTGTAAGGAACAATTCACGTATTTATTCCATGAAAAACTGATTACAACATTCCTCAATATTTATAATAGTGAATTATATGCATTTAGAAAGAAGAAAAAAAAGGGATATGTATATGTTTATTTCTTAATTGGAAAGATAACATCAAACAGATTAAGAAAAACGCAATTTTAAACATCATTCCACATGAGCTCCGTTTGTGGCAAGCAAATTATCAAGCCGAAATTCAATTTTCTCGCCAAGTGTTCAGCATTTCAGCAAGTATTCCTCCAATGACTTGAATGATTCGTTGATTTAGCTCATCGATATCCAGAACTGGAGTTGTAGACACTTGATCCTTGACATACTCCTTAAAGAAAAAAGTCAAGGAGTGTAAAGTCGGAGGAGTGTAAACGGTGGTCATGGTCTCGGCTCTCCATGACCGATCCAATGATCAGGAAATGTTTCGTCCAGCTCGACGCGAATTCAGTGCGGTGGAGCTCCATCTTGTTGAAAGATAATTTGAGGCTGAGGGAGCTCAAATTGAGGAAATCATATCACTGCAGCATGTCCAGATATGCAACGCTGGTCATTGTCTGTTCGATAACGAAAATTGGTTCGAAGATTTCATCTGCAGCCAATGCTCACCAAACATTCACTTTCGGGCTACTACTTGCTTTTTCTCTTACTGCACGAGGATATTCAGTTCCCTAGATCCGATAGTTATGACGGTTAATATAACGAGAAACGTGAAAAGTTGCTTCATCTGAGAAGATGACTTTTTTCAAGTAATAGTTGTCTTCGTCGATTTTGCTAAGAATACTCATGGTGAAATCGAAACATTTAGGTTTATCGTTTGGTTTCAATTCGTGCAATAAGTGAGCTTTATATGGATGAAGTTTGAGGAGTTATAGCAAAATTCTCCAAACAATTGTCCTCAGTATTCCCAGCTGGAAACTAGCATTACAAGCCGATGTACTCGGGTTTCTCATAAAAGTTTCCCTCACGCAATCAACATCCTCGGTCGTTTTCGATGGTCTACTAGGAGCTTTCCTATTTTCCACGCTTCCCGTGTCCTTGAATTGTTAGAACCAGCGGTTAATAGAACCCTTACTCGGAGCACGACGTTTTGAGTATTCTAAACAAAACCGTCGATTAATGGTTACAACAGATTTGCTTTCATGAAACCATAAACTGCACACTGCTTTTTCCTGTACCGTAACCATTTGCAGAATGACGCAATCAGTAAATTTCCCGAGAAATGCTGTCCGCCATCTACCAGTTTATGTAAAAATTATTTAATGTTTAAAATTTTGTTGTGTAAAATTGTTTTATGTTTTCTTTCCAATAAAAAAACGTGTATGTACCTGAATTTATTCTTTTATTTTCAAACATGAAATATGCTCAATACTTTTAGCCCACCGTGTACTTATTTGAATTGGAGTTTCTATCATATTCATAATATATTTTAATTTTAAGGGATTTTTAAGATGTCTTCTTTCTTATTATATCTATATTTTGCTTTATTTCCTTATAGTCCATTTTTCACTTCATTAAATATCCTATTTTTCACTTAATTAGGCTCATTTTATACCTTACGCACTTAAGAAGTTTTTGTGATCTCTGGAATTTTTTATTAAAAAAATTCATTTTTAGAAGAAGGATGTAAATGTGTTTCTTCAAAAATTTCATTTTAATTCATACTCATTTTTATTTTATTAGTTCAGTGATAGCGCACCTTGGTTTCCTCTTCCCTTCAGTCCACAAATTTCGTAGGTCATTGTTCCCATCCCAATGAATCCCACTTGGAGCAATACGAAGGACTGAATATTACCATATTTTAATATGGATAAGGAACTCCATTTTGCTATAAATAGGGTCCCCAAAATAGATCGGGAGGATAGAATTTGTCAGAGCAAGTGCGAGTATGTTCCCTCTATGTAATGACCATGTGACCCAGCAGCGAACTTTTCAGAGTTCGTCTGTATCTCAAATAGAAGATGTTCTGCTCTCAATAACGGGACCATTTTTCTTAATAGCTAAACCACAGTGGGATCTATTTCCTTTACCGTGTATGCAAATGTGTGTGTATATGCACAGGGTGAATTTTAATGAACTTATACATTTTTAAGTGAAATAACTCGAGTTGTTACAGATAGCTCTGAAATTTTTTTATTGAAAAGAACGTGGAAGAGAAATTCAATGGGTATGGGTTTCAGAGTGAGAACTTTCACAGGTGATACAATAGCGGTACCTAGTCACAAAGTTGACAGTTACGAGTTCAAGCGTTTCTTTTTTGATTCTTAAAAATGAGTCTATTATGGAGCTTTTGAGACTAAGATCTGTCGGCTTCTTTTTGTATATTAAACCTTTTATATGATCCCAGATATTAAAATCATGTGGATTCATATCTGTTGAATAAGGTAAGCAATGCACCAGGATAACGATTTAGGTTAAGATGTTTTATCGAGTTATCGGATAGGCGATAACTCGGGTTTCCAAGCTTACTGTTAGTGGTGTAAGAAACACCGCCTGTTCTATGCAGAGGGGAACCATGCTACATGAACGAATATCTACCACTGTTCTTTCCGAGATAACGAATTTGGGGGGGGGGGGCCTGACTGTATAAGCATTATATCATAGGCCTCTGTTTTGACTGTTGGTTCAAAAAGAATTGGTAAATTAATTTATGAACCACAAATAGAAGGCCAAACTATTACTTTTTTTGGATGAAATGGTCTTATGTTAACAAATTCTGGTTTTTCACCACATAAATGGTAATTGTTTAACAATAAAAATGCTACACACAGTTAAATATGAAAATTAGGAGCGAAAAAAATTTGTAAGCAAACTAAGTCCCCGTTTAGTAGATTTGTATCTTTTGCGGCTCATACTTTTGATTTTTATTTTATCTGTTTTCATTCAATTACATTTTCTCTCTAATTAGTTTGATGATGTAAATTTCTGCTTTTTAAAAACATATACATCCATTTTTCTTTTATTATCTATAATAATTATATTTAGATAAAATTGTAATTTTAGTGAATTCTGTTTATTTAGTACATAATTATTAAATATTTTTCAACTATTTTATCATTTTGTTTAAGTATTATCCTAATATTACATATACACGCACACACACACACACACACACACACTTGAAGCG
>BMAW01018525.1:128010-140208 GCA_019974015.1 Nephila pilipes | reverse complement strand
AATAAACAAATACACTTCTATAATAAACAAATACACTTCTATAATAAACAAATATACTTCTATAATAAACACTTCTTCTCTGAAATGATAGAAGTGTATATGTTTATTGTAAGAAGTGTACTTATAATAAACAAATACACTTCAATAATAAACAAATACACTTCTATAATAAATAAATACATTTATATAAAAACAAATAGTTATTCGTATGAAATGATAGTAGTGTATTTGTTTATAATAAGAAGTGTACTTATAATAAACAAATACACTTTTATAATAAACAAATACACTTCTTTTCTGAAATGATAGTAGTGCATTTGTTTATTGTAAGAAGTGTACTTATAATAAACAAATACACTTCAATTATAAACAAATACACTTCTATAATAAATAAATACATTTCTATAAAAACAAATAGTTATTCGTATGAAATGATAGAAGTGTATTTGTTTATTATAAGAAATGTACTTATAATAAACAAATACACTTCTATAATAAATGAATACACTTCTATAATAAAGAAATATATTTCTGTTATAAGCACATGTATGAATACTTCTGTAATAAACAAATAGCTTGAATAATTAATTGAAAATTATTTACATTTCCAGTCAGCTTTATTTTAATCTTATTAAAGCATTCAGTTCAAGACAAAACATAAAAGAAATCTCATTCATTTAATCCAATCTTTCAACTAAATTAATTAATTCTAAGACAGTAAGAAATAGAAGAAATTTTCATTGCCAGATACATATTTGCAAAATTTTTCATTTAAAATAATAATGTATCAATTAAATTGTTTGAAATGCAGAATGATATTTTTAAAAATACATTAGAAATCTAATTAGATTTATCAATTAATTTTCAAAAACAGACGATTTTTACAAAATATATCAATACAAAATTTGCATTCATCATTTATTTAAATAGAACTTTAATAAGCAAACATTATATTATTGATATGAATAATTTATAAGTAATTATTCATAATTCAAATGTACATTTTTGAATATACATTTGATAAAATTTACGTTTATCGAGAACTTTTTTCAATCATTTATGTCTGAATGAAGTTTTATAGCATCGAAAGTCACAACTCATATAGCAAATATATATCCACCGAGGATTTAGAAGAAATATCAGGTACTTCATCGTCTCTCTTTTCATGTTAGAAATGCCATATATTTACTCTTCCAGAGCTTCCATCTTGAACTGACTGAAATTTTTCATGTCTCTTGACTTTTTTAAAACGTTTTTCTGAATTTCACTTGGTGTGTGTGTGTGTGTGTGTCATCAAATTTTCGATCGTTAATTTAACCAACTTCCCATCAAGCTAGAGCTTTGAAATTTTGGGAATCGTTCGTACTCGCCTAACAATGCAATATTTAGACATTTGCGACAAGTTTTAACTAATATTTTCTTTAATAATGCAGTTTAGCCCAAACACTTGGCGCGATTTCAAAAATTGGCACCAAACTTGGTAATTTTTTTTTTTTTTTGGCTGAGTGTTAAATCCGTGAAACGGAACAGGGTAGCCACATTTGGCAAAATACTGCCAAATAATTCTTGTCGCCAAGGATAAACCTTTCCTGAATTCTGGTTCCCATTTTTTTTTAATAGAATGACTTACAAACTTTCAAATGCATGTTTTGATTTTATGAGTATTATGAATTTCTTAATATGCTCACAAATGTATCTTTTTAAGTAAATTTTAAAGTTAAAAATAACTAACAGTTTTAACTAATATTTCAATAATTTTCTTTAATAAACTTTGCTACCATATAAAAACGTTATTTTTAAAAACGTTGGTTTTTATATCGAATTATTTCATATGCAAAGAAAAGTGCAATAAAATACCTATGTTATTTTCTTAAAGTATCTTAAATGCGGTTACATTCTCGATTGAAACAATTAAACGGTATTTTTTGGGAAAAGGACTTTAATGTAACTTTAGATGTATACACAAGAAATATTTTATTGCTTTGTTTAAGAGATTAAAAATTACGAAAAATATTTCAAAATTTTTTTTAAATATTTTTTTTATTTTAAGAATACAGTAATTTTCTCGAGCGTCCTAAAATTCTCTCGAGTAAGTAACAATAAATATATATATATAGTAATAGTGTAACATAATATATATATATATATATAGTAATAGTGTAACATTATTATAAAACTAATAAATTAATAATATAATAAAATATAGTGTTTACATGAAAGTAGAGTTCTGAATGTTGTTAAATAGTAAAATTCTGAAATTATCAGCCACCTTAGGAGCGATTTGGCGTACCAGATCACTTTTCAACTTTTTATCACTTGCTTCAATTTCAATTATAATTAGCTTAAATATATTCAATTCAATAATTTATCTTTCCTTTCATTTTAATATCAGAAATGTTTACTGTTGTCATTTCTCAATATTTCATTGTTTACTTCAATTCTTATATTTAATTGAGTAATTTAATAATAATTATAAAAAAGCGCACCTTGGGTGGCAAAATATTTTATTATTTTGAAAAAATTTAAATAGAAATCTTTATTATTAATAGTTGTCTTGTATAGTAAGCAATTGTAAATTTTATAAATACTCATCATATCAAATGTTATGTTTTAAAAATTCTAATAATTAGTCTTTAAGTATACAAAGGTGTTATTAAAATTCGGATTGCTATATATAAATATTTTAACTATGTTACAAAACACTTACACTCTACATTAACAAAAATACAAGTTTAAATTTAAAAGATATGTAAAACTGTAAGTTCTAGTATTTTAAATTATTATAAATTTTTAGAAAATAGTGCTGAAAAAAGTGAAAACATATCAGACATGTGGAATAGAGCGTTATAAATATTTATATAGTTGTTAAAATCTTGCTTGAAATTTTTAAAGTTTAATCTCATATTTTTCAAGCAAATACATATAGCAATAGATATAAATAATAAATTTTGCATAACTAATTGGTTATATGAGGAACATAATTCTGAGAATTTTTATTAACAGTTCTTTTGTGTTTTAATTATAGTAATTAGAAATGACATAGATAATCTATTGGGCTTATCTGTCTGGTCAGCCAAAAGAGAAGTTGTTTTTAAAATATGTATAATTTTTTTTTGAAAAAAAAAAAAAAAAAAAAAGGAAATAATAATTGTTTTAGTTGAGGGACGATATTAAATCTGCTCTTTTTATGTATATAATAGCACAATAAATAAATTTATCAACAGTACTTATTTTGTATAATTTTCTTTCCATATTAATTTTTGTAACAGGATTAAGCCAACGCGTAAGATTTTATTAATTGGAGCATTGATAACTAAATTCTTAAAGATTAATTTTAAATTTTTTCAGAACTTAAATTTTCAACTCATTTAATTTTTATGACGATTATACAAGTTTGCAGGGCACATAAAATATAATAAGTAGGTAACAAAAAATGTCTTCGAACATGTCATAAAAAGAATAAAAATTTTAGGAATTCGATAAATAATTTTACATAATTTTCTGAAGTAATTATGTTAAATAAAACGCAAAGAAACTCTCGAGGGATACCAGCAACATGGCGTATAATGGGGGTTCTAATTCCTCCTCTATCAATAAGGTTATTAAGGAATCCCCACAACTAGAAATCACAGGGATTTAAGGCGGGTGAACGAGGAGGCCAGGCACTCGGAAAAGTTCTGAATATTACACGATTCTCGACAAAGTTAGCTGGAAGCAGTTCTTGGATTTGGCACCCATTGGGGAGGGGGGAGTTGCTCCATCTTGCATGAAAACAGTGGTCTGCAAACATTGCCGTTCCTGCAAAGCAGGAATGTCCTTCTGTCGAAGGAGTTCACTGTACCACATACTCATGACAGATCACGTTTTAGGAGATTGAGGAGTGAGAGTTTTAAAGAAAACGGTCGGAGGATAAAATCAGCAGTAAATCCACACCCTTCAATCCAATAATCAGAATACAGTGGTTGTTGGTGCAGGACGTTAAGAGGTGAAATGCATTCCAAATGCGGCAATTTTGATTGTTCACAATTCAATAAAAGCGCCATCCAATAAAAGTCATCCAAAAATGTTCACCATCCAATAAAAGGGCGCCTCATCTGACCATTGAATTTTCAAAGACCACGCGTCATCAACTTCAATTTTCGCCAAAAGTCGGCAAGCAAAATCAGAGCTCTTTGTTAGTCTTGAGGTTGCAGCATTTGTTCTACGTGGATCTTATACGGATACCATTTTAAAATGGATCGCAGAATTTTTCGAAATGTCGACAACGGAATCTCCAACTCTCGTGACACCGATCTAGTACTTGCTGAAGAACAGTTGGAATTGGAGGTTCTTTTAACCACAGCAGTAGCAACTTCTTCTGCAGTTTCATTCGCAATCGCCCTTTTCTTGGCAGGGCACTCAAGTCTCCAGTTTTTTCAAACCATTCTTAAATATGGGCCCTTTTCACAATCACTTTAAACGACGATATTCAAACAGTGTAGCTAAGCTAGGGCTGCTGTTCTGATAAAACAATTTACCAGTAAAGTTCGATCTTTCTTTTGTAAGTGCATGATTAACGATGACAAAGGCACGCATAATGATTTTCTGGCTCAGACCGCAAGTGTCTTTATATTATTGACTAATTTGCTTCAGAAATTTTTGAAAAGCGCCATTTGATAGTCAAAATTTGAACTATTTTTATTTAAGAAATCTTTTCCCTATGTTCAATGTAACATGTATACTAAGTTTCATCAAATTCCGATAGGCAGAACGGGTTCTACATTGTCGTTACATAGGGTTACTTTAATTAACCACCCTGTACAATGTTTATGCTATTTGTAAAGAAAGGAATTCTTTGTTTTATTTTAATTCTCTAGCGCAGAGGTCTTCAATCTGAGTTCCGTGGAACCCAAAGGCTCCCTGGAACTTTGACAGGGGTTTCATAGGTGAGTACTATTTACTTAATCAGCGCCAAAATGTGTAAAAGTGTAGGAAATTTACATAAAACACTATTGTTGCACACGGAATTTCGTTGGTTATCTCATAGAAAATAGGTGAGAAAATTTTGAGAATAAAAAGAAGAAATAAGAATATTTTCTTATCTGAACAAGCACCTCAATTAGCTTACAAATTAATTGATGAGGTTTTAATTCAGAAAGATGTGTACCTAGCTTATATGTTTTACCTATTTCAATAAGTTCAAAACATTCCTGCAAGGAACAAGTATCACTATTTTGAAAGTACAAAATAAAATTGACGCCACTCTTAAAATTGTAATTTCGGGTAGATTGCTTTTTTGAAAGATAATATTGAATGCTCTTCTAATTTGCATAATATTTTAGGAGACAGTAACGCTAATCTCGATAAAAATGTAAAAATTAGTTTAGTCCAACATTTATCAGATCTTCAAAAAAACATTTCCTGAATATATTCCTGTTCAAAAAGAAAAATTACCTTGAATCCAAAATCCTTGTCAAAAGAGTTGTAAAGTATTTAATTGAATTTGTTTCAACCATTGTATGCAAAAAAATCTATCTCTTTGAATTCTGCGTCAAGAACAAAATACAGAAACAGATTGGATACTGAAGATGACATTAGGTTGCAGATTTCAACAATTATCCCAGGTATAAAAATACTTGGCAATAAAAAAACAATCATAGCCAAGTCATTAAAAATATTTTCATTAATTTGTTATAATTTAAAATATAAAATATTGTTACTTTTGTTTATTATTATAGAATATATTTTAGAAACGGCCGCCCCCCGGAGAGAAAAAATAAAAAAAAACTCCAAAAGGTACCTTACCATTCATTTTCTTATTAAATTGTTTATATTAAGATGAAACAAAGATGCAACAATAATTTTGTAAATGTGTGTAGGATAAAGCTTTGATACCCTATTTTTTCTGATCTTTGACGAAGAAGTTTCAAGAAAATGGAAAGCTCAAAGGGATCAAAGTGTAAATGATTGAATACCCCTGCTCTAGTGCCAATAAGTGAAATAAATTAATGTTAAAGGAAATCGGCTACAAAATATTGAATATTATTCTTAGTCTTTGGGGATGAATTCTAAGAAGGTACGTGCTTTCATCGTTATGGAAAGAAAGCACGCGCATAAATTTAAAAATAAGTAGATTTTCGGTTCGGATATCCCACATTTAACAATCGAAAAATGAAGACCTAAAATTTTATTCAATCATTTCAGATTTTTTCTGATTTAAAATAACATATATAAATATAAATAATTTTATGTCACTTTTTTTTACCTGATTCTACTTTTCTCTCTCTCTCTTTTTTAATACTAAATGTTTATTTTTGTAAAAATAAGCTTTTTTTAAAAAAAAAATCTAATTGATGATTCTCCTTTAATTTTATTTTTAAGCTGATTTCAATTCTTATAGAAGTTATTGGTTCTTATCTATTGTTATTTTATTTTTTAAAAATATGTAATGTTTTTTTAAATATGTTTTTTTTTTAAATCTTGGTCTGTAATCTTAATGGTAAAAATGTTTTTTTATTTATTTAAATCTGCTCATTTATTAGTATGGTTTCTTTTAAATGAAGCAGTTAATATTTACTTTGGTGGTAAATTCTTTCATAGAGTGTTGTGGTACGGTTACACATGAATTTTGCAGTATTTTATGTGTTCTTAAGATTTTGGTTTTAGTAATGTTTATTTTTAATTTATTTGCAATTTTAGTGTTTTATATGGTTATATAATTATTATTTGGTCGTTCCAGAAAAGTTTCAAAACTATTTATGAGGGTATATTATTGGCATTTCTTTTCATCTTGAATTTAAATGCTTATTTTTTGTCTAAGTAATTTAGTTTTTTTTTTTTTTTATTTAGTTATGTTTTTTAGATTTTGTTGGTCTTACACAGATTCTTATGTATATTTTTGCTGTTTGCAGTTTAATTGAATTTGACTAACTTTTGTACTATGTTTACTTTCTTCTCTTTTATATGGGCAATTTTCTGAATTTTACTGATTTTTGGTTTGTTACCATATTTTACTATAATCTAATTCACTGAAGTGTGATCTTTTAATCAGTAATAACGTTGCAAACACACATTATTCCATTACAATACATGGTGCAGTATTAATTACATTTTTTCCATTCTAAATATTTGCTTCTCTTTCACTGATTTTCTCTTATACATTTTCAATTACTTAAATTGTTTTTTGTTTCTGTTTTCAAGTTTTAACAAACAAGTTAATTTTAGTTTGCTTAATTAATTGTAACTATTTTCTTATGAATTATAACAATTTTACTTTAGTTATTTAATGATTTCTTAAATTATGTAGTGAATTTATGATTAATATGCTTAATTTGTTTATGTCATATATTTGTGAATTATGATATTGATTTTTAGTAATTATATATATATATATATATATATATATATATATATATATATATATATATATATGTGTGTGTGTGTGTGTGTGTGTGCTGTGTGTGAGTGAAAAATTACACTAAGGGTAGCTAGATGAATTTACAAATAAGAATGACTCACTCACGCTAATGAAATAAATTATTTTTCATTAAGGTATTTGAACACTTTTTTGAAGTTACAAGAAAATTAAATAAAAAAAGACGATTAAAGGGTACAGAAAATTATACAAAGCAGTTGCTAAGTATCCCTTAAATAAGAAATTACAAATACAAAATTTTGCTCATTTTTTTTTTTTTTTTTGGTGAAAAAAGAATTTTTCATCATTCAAAGTAAGGTTAAAATGCATCTTTGGAATATCATTAGAATAAATGTAAGAAAAATGTCATTTTTATTTCGAATTCCGAAGAAAGCTATTTGAAAGGATCTAATAATATCTGCATAAAATGGAAATTTCATTAATTTTTTTCTCGTTCATAGGAAGAAGTAGAAATAATCAAAATATTCTCCATCTTTTGCATTTTACGTAGAAGTGTTTTGCTGAGAACGAATGCAGAGAGTCCCAATATCAGAAAAAAATATTCAAAAAAGGAGAAGAAACAGAATAACTTGATGCCCTTCACGTTTCTCCGCTACTGTAAGAAAATTTGAGAAGAGTAAATTTTCCCGTCTACGTACCATTTCTGAATATCAAATGCTTGTTGTGAATAGAGATTAGAATTTTTGAAAACTGTCAGTATGTCTTTGCTAGAATTTGAAGATCTCTGAACAATAATTATTTTTGTTTTCACGCTCGCAAAGGCAGCCTTTCTAACATACAGATTATATCTTTCATTTCGTGTTAGGTTAATAATTTCAATTACAATTTATCCTAGAACACAGTCTTTAAGTTAGTATTTTTAAATATTGTTTTTATTTTAAAGTTATTTAATTTTTAATAATCACAAATGATAATTGCTGGTGAGAAAAAACTTTCATACAGTGACGAAATTTTTAACACTGGTAAAACTTTCCTTGTATTTTTGTTTTCTACAGTATTTTTATCCGTATTTCCACAAATGATTCTCAATTTAAAACAATAATTCTTTAAAAGTGAAAAAAAATATCACTTTTAAAATTAGAACTTTTTTTTTATTGCATATGACAACCCAATTAGAAAGATATTCTTAGTAAAATCTGAGGAAACTGACGAAAAACTTGGTATGGGGATGCTGAATAATTTTGACCACACTGAATTTTAAATCCTTTCTTTGCTATAATAATAGGGCGTTGTAAACTGAGTGATCACAATAATAGCTCATTGCCAGCGTTGTATCGTTCGAGTCGTAAGCTCGAGTTATAGTGCTACTGAAGGCCCGTCGAATAGTGGGGTTGATTAACTTTGTATTGTTACCAAAATTTCCTGGATGTGTAGGAGTGAAATGAAGTCCAACTTGGATGATAATGACAAAAGACGCTTTATTCACAAATCTTCAGGATGATACATAGGTAGCAGATATTGGACACTAAGAGTACAAACAAATACACAGGACTTGCCCAGTTTAATGATACAGATACAGGACAGAACAACAAAGTAGTAATTCTCACAATTGTATCAGCAACGTTCAGCTCACCAGCTTACTGGTTCTCACTGCTGACAGCCTACGCAGTAATACTTACTACTTCCAGGACAGATTTCATCAATTTACAGCAGATACACGCTAGAAAATGGACATGTTCCACTTCCAGGGCACTGGAACACTCCACTTCACTTGGCATGATCTACTTCCAAGTGCCAACAGCTTTCAGTCGATTTCTCGATAGATCTCCTTAACAGAGACTCCAAAGACAGACTCACTCAATAAACAAACTTATTCCCCTGACAGACTGATCCCCTGCCTACCAGACTCTCGGGGTATTTATACATCTTACGGACGGTCATGACATCACACCGAAAATTAACAAAAATTCCATTGCTTTCTTTCCAATCAATATTTTGTTTAGGTTCCAGCACATTTGGAATCTTTCCATTTGTCGCCATTCCCAAAGTTTCTCATCATGTCGCCAAAATGATCGCCATAGCCGCACCAAGATTAAGAAATCATTACTTAACCCGTTCAGGACCGGAATCACGTATACGTGATTGCGCTATTCTTCCTTCACGGCCCACGTTATCGCATATGTGATGGGTCTTTCAGTGTCACCGAGACCATGACCACACTGGTGTGATTTCAAATTGAAATGCTTTATTTGAATTCTTAACAGCCATTAGATTAAAGTTGAAGTTCGTTATATTTTCAATTATCGTTCCACAGAGTGTTGACCTTCAATTACCGCTTTTGATTCTGATTTTTTTTTTTTTTGCTATTAAATCGGGGGAATTGAAAAATTTAAACAACTGCATCTGTTCGCTTCTTTCGGACAGATTGCACTTTTAAAGGGCTGTGATTTTCTTTTATATTTTAAAGGAGCGGAGGAAAATGATGAAATGTTTATTGGTTAGGATTTAGAGTAGAATTATCGTTCGCACGATGATATTTTGTATGTTTTTTGACCTCTATTACCTTTGCTATCATGGCGAAAAGATTGAAATATTTGAGTGAAAAAAGTCAAGGAGACAATGTGTTGTGTGCAAAAAAAGTTCCCCAAAAGAAAGAAAACGCAAGTTGACATATTATAAATGTAAAATTTGCAACGTACGGCTTTGTCCTATTGTAGAACAGAGTTTCGAAATGTATCATAAACTTCAAAGGTCTTAAGTATTATTTAGTTTTAAGTATTATGTTTTTAATTCACTAATGCTTTATCTATATTTTAAATACTTGTAAAAAAAATGTGTTACTTAAATTGTTGTTATTTTTGTAGCTATAAAACTTTTTTTTTTTTTTTTTTTTATCAAAATGAATATATTTTCTTTAAAATTCTCAATTATTATTTCTTAAATATCGCGAACATTTTATTATCGTATATTTAGACGCTATCAATGATATTAATCTGTAAGTTACAGCGTATTTAATTACAGGCATGATTTTATATGAATTTTTATATGAAATTAGGCTTAACGAGAAAAATCTCCCAATTCTGTGCGTGCGTACACTTTCTGAACGCGCAAGCTTAGGGAAGCGGTTCTTTGTCTTTTCGCCGGTCTTAACCGGTTACACTTCCCTTACTATATTATGACATATCTATAAATGTTACTTTTCCTTCATAAGAGCACCCTTGCAAGGAAGCGCCATCTCATGTTCGTAACACTATCTCCAAGTCATCTCATTGGATTGCTGTGAAAATTAGTAGAGAGTGACTTAGATGATGTTTTTGTCACTTAACCATGGCTGAAATCTAAACGTATGTATACATATGTAAAAAATATTTTTTTAAATAATTTTTTTTTGTAATAAAAAAGTCTTTTGAATCTAGATGTTGACTAATTTTTAATTTTATTTTCGATATATTTTTCATTTTTAAGGATGATATTCATTTGTTATTTTTTGTTTTTGAAATTTGTTTAATATTGGTGTTTTAAATATCTTTTCTTTGATTTTTTCTTAGTAATTTTAAGCATTTTTTTTTTGGTTTGTTTAAACCAATAAATTTAGTAGTATAGTTTCATTTAAATCAACCAATTAGATTTCTTATACGGTGAATACTTTCATAGAGTAGAGGTGATAAGACAGCACAGAGCATAATATATATATGAAATTTATTTAATGCTTCAGATATTTTTAAAATTTTGCTAATAGTAGTACTTCTTGTTTTTTTCAAAATTTACTTACAGTTTGTTAAAGCATTTTATAGATTTAGATAGTAATTTTTTTTCTGCATTTATTTATGTAGAATTTAAAAAAATTCAACATAATTTCTGATGACGTGTCGCTGGTAATATTTTTATTTTACACTTTGTTTTACTCACAGAATACTTTTTTTGATTTTAAAATAATTATTTTTATGTAATAATTTGAATTGGTTAATATTTCTCCTTTTACTTAGACTTTTATGGGATCTTATGTTATTTTAGAAAGTTATTTATGTGTAATTTGGCTGTTTGCAGTTAAATTAAAACTGATTTCTATGTATAATTTTCTTCTTTTTTTTTCCAGGATTGATTTTCTGAAATTGCTGATTTTTGGTTTGTTACTATATTTTTCATAAAGTAATTCACTAAAGTGCGATCGTTTGATAAGTAATACCGGTAGAAACCAACATTATTCCATTCCAATTTATGGAGCAGTATTAATTACATTACTTCCATTATTCTAAACTAAGTTATTTATAGAATTTTTTTTATCTGATTTGCATAACAGTAATTTTGATTTTTTAAAGATCTTTTCAAAAAGGTAGTTTTCTTATATATTAATAGTATTGAATTTATCTTTGATATTCTTAAATTATTATATGTTGGGATATTTTGTGAATTATACTATTTGTGTTTTGTTTATATATATATATATATATATATATATATATATATATATATATATATGTGTGTGTGTGTGTGTGTGCGTGCGTGCATGCGTGTTTGTATAGATGTCTATAATATATACCTATATTATTTGTGCTTGTGATAACTTGCAAATAATTTCTTTGCTCTTTTTAACTTTCTTTCAGTTTTTCACTAAAATCTATTTTAACTCTCAAATAAATCAGCCAACTAACTTTTCTGCTCATTTTAACTGCAGTTTTCACCTTTATTATTCAAACATCGTTAGAATTTCGGTGTTCCCCATTTTAACTAATAAAAGCTGATGCAATCATGCTTCATACTCTTACATTTCTGCCATCCTGCTTCTCTGTGAAGGGTGCGCTGAACAAAGTACACACACACACACACACACACACACACACACA
>BMAW01018525.1:44693-127910 GCA_019974015.1 Nephila pilipes | reverse complement strand
ACACACACACACACACACACACACACACACACACACACACACACACACACACACACACATTTGTGTGTGTGTGTAGCAGCAATAATATATACACATATATATTTGTTTGTGTGTAGCAGTAATAATAGTACTAAGAAAAATCGGGAAATAATTTTTTTTGTAGAAGGTTTACGTTTTTTAAGAAATAAAACTCCTATCAAATTTGAAACCATAACAAATGGTTATAATATATAAATCGTTCTTGTGAGTAAGGAAATTACAAATAAAGTACAGAAAATATTATGAATGTGTTGAATAATTCTTTTATGAAAAATGATGCTTATACAGTCGAATATAACCAAAATAAACAGATTTATGGTGTTCACAGCTATAATTTGTAATATTTGATAAGTTGCACAAATGTGTAGATGACTTTATTTTCTTTCAAGTTAATAATAATAAATGCTAAGAATCTTCTTTATCTTTTTATCCAGAGTACTTGAATATATTGCAAACTAATATTAATATAAATGAATCTAAATGTTTAAATATTTTTTTTTTTTAAAAAATGGAAAATTTTAATAATTTTTCTTATTTTATTTTTGATTTTAATTAAAAAATATTTTATGATTTGATTTAGTTTTTTCCCTTTCAAGTTTATTTTCCTATTTTTCTTAAATTAGTATTTTTCTCTATGGTAGAATAATTGCTCTACACTTCCGATGAATATTTTAGCTTAGTTTCCATTAGGTGGAATTTTGTATTAATGTGGTTTTGCTATGTTTTCCATCTCATTTAAATTTTTGTAATCTTTTATTTAATCTGGAGTGATTAATTTTTAAATTTGTTCTTTTTCTTTTCTTCATTTCATACACGTGGTATATAAATATGCTTTTTTACATATATTTTACTTAATATTTTCTTTTGTATCTAGATATTTTGAATTTTTAGTTTCTCCATTTAAGGATATTACATTTTTGTACAGGGTTGTTTGGTTCTTGTAAAACGTGGTTTAGACTAAAAATATGTTTAAAGTCAGATTCAGAATTAAAAAATGTTATATTTCATTTTCCTTCAAATCTTTCGTTCTTTTTATCAATGATTATTTATATTTAGTATTGTTTCGGGTAAATTTGTATTTTATTTAATCGTTTTGTAGCGTACTGTTTACTATTCCTATTGTTTTATATATTTAGGCTTTCAAAAATAATTTAATAATTTACTTTCTATTTTATTTTTTCCTTTATGTAATAATAAACTAGAACATTTTAAAAATTAATTAAGAAAAAAGAAAAAAAAAAAAAAAAAAAAAAATAAAGAGAGAGAGAGAGAGAGGAAAAAAAAAAAGGAAAATTACAAAAAAAACCCTTATAGTAAAAAAGATAAACAAAAATCATGTTATAAATATTATAAAATTTAAAATATTCTTAGAAAAATAATCCAAAAAATTTCTTAAATACATCGAATAATATATTAATTTAATAGATCCGAAATCCAAAATAATCATTGTACATTGTTGAACAATCTAGCCACATTAAAATTATAGAAAAGTAATAAAAAGATGACAATTAAGAATGAAAAGGGAAAATATATTGTTACTACTGTTCCATACTTTGTAATGGAATAATGTGTGTTTATACCAGTCCTGGATCCAACTTTCACACTTCAGTGAATTACCTTACTGTAAGATGGAAAAAGCAAAAATTTACAGAAATGCAACAACAAATAAAAAAGTCAGCGTAAGAAAAAAGAAAAAGAAAGAGGGTAAATAAAGAAAACATATTCATTAAAACCTAAATATACTAACGTAATCAAAGAAGTAATTTAAAATAATTTTACACCTATCACTAATTTTAACTTAAAATGAATTGTAATAATTATACAGCTAAGGCCAGCAAACGCAAGAATATTAAAATACATGTAACTTACCATAGACATATCACCATTGTTCTAACACGAATAACAAAATAAACACTAAAAATGCATGGAGAAAATATTTCTTATGTTTTCCACCAACACAGCAACATAAAGCTATCAGGAAAAAGTTACAACAAAAAACACCAAAATCCATCAAATTCACATAAAGTAATTTCTTTAAGACTTCTCTCAAACGTACCTACATTATTCTACCAACAAGAAAAAACAACCATCAAAAAAAGAATACTGATTGATAGATTTAAAACTTGGAATTCTACTGATTGATTGATTTAAAAAAATGACGCTTCAAGAAGGAGTTGCCCGATTGTAATGAAAATTCATATGCAAAGACATTTGCACCGAATATGCAAATGATTAAAATTTAGTGTCCAATTTTTAATTTTCAATTTTTTTTAATTTTTTGGTGCTACAGCATATCAGAACTGCTCAATCAGCAGAAGTATATAAGAAGCGATTCACAATCTGATGGTCAAATTTTCTGTTGCATTGCGATTTAGGATACATTTGAACGACTGAAAAAATGCCTCGCCGCAGGATTTGAGCTCATTACTAGCAACTGTCAGAGCTTGAAAGAAGTCGTATCATTGGTTTAAAAGAGGCAGGTTGGTCAAATCGGAGAATCACTAATCATATTGATTGAAGCGTTACGGCGATTAGAAGATGGTGGCAATAATGGGTGGACAATGGCAGATTTCGGCGTCATGGTGATAGCAGTCAAGCTAGGTCCACAGCAGATCGGGAGGATAGAATGATTGTCAGATCAGCTGTCAGAGCGCCTGAGTCATCGTTATCAACCATCTCACGAATGTCCACCATTACTATTCACAGACAGCGGATAGAGCGAAATCTACGCTCGTACCGACCGCTTCGCCACCTGCTACTCACGCCTCCACACTGTTGAGCCAGATCACAGTGGTGCTCGCATATATATATATATATATATATATATATATATATATATATATATGCGAATTTATCTAGCTCTCATAATACTTATGAGGAGCACTGTGGAAATTAAGAGACAAGAGCTATACGACCAAATGACATTTTCGAAATTTAGTAGTGACTGAAAATTACGATTTCTTTTAATTTCTCGTAAAGTTCTTTTGAATCTGTGATTCAAACCGATTCTTATGTACTCAGAATATAGTCCCGACTATAAATGCGTTCAGACATATTTAAAACTTGAATTAGGTCACATTTGTGAAAAAGATTTTTAATAAAATATTAGAATTTAAAATTTTTACCTTTACTGTAAACATATTATTCGTCAATTGGATAAACAGCATTTAAATATTTCAAAAGGAAATCCTTACTTATTCTTCGGAGGTTTTACTGTTTGATATAGTTTTTACATATGTGTCTACATTTAAAAGTTTCTTTTAAGGCTTGAAAGAGAATTTTATGTGCAAAATATTCTAAAACTATAAATATTCGAATCCTTTTGATAATACTACCACTGTTTTTGATATATTGTTTATTTCAGATTGTCATACATAGGGTATGAGGACAATCAATGAGTCCTTAGAAATTGCAAGCAATGATGCTCTTAGCATCAAAAATGATTTATTTTAGTTAGCATCATGAATCTCTAGACAACTGTCTAAGTCTCAGTTACTCGTATTCGTGATCATGACGCGCTTTTCGCATTTTAAAAATTCTTCGTCAGAGTTTGTGCGACCTATGAGACGGTTTGCGCCATTTTTTGGTCAAGATTGACTGGAACCAACCAAACGTTTTGAGTTTTCCTTAATTTCCAGTGCATAATGATGAATTCACGTCTCATTGGCAGTGGTAATTTGACGGAAAGTGACGTCTACAATTCAACGTGGCTGCTATTAAATTTTGATTTGGCAACCAAATGAAAACTAACTTTTGAATCAATGCCAAATTTTTTTCGGCTCCGTTTAACCCATGGTAGCACCCAGTGGTAACCACAATATACCTTAATGAGGCCATCTGTCTTGAAATACAAGTACTTTTTGTACCACCTTCGTATCTCAGAATGAAAAATAGTTTCCGCAAAATTAGAAATATAATTAAATATTTACGGCAATTATGAAAATCTTTGCAAATAATATCAATTTTAAACCATTTGTTTAGAAATAAAATGTAAATGTTTTAAATTATTTGTCAATATATTCCATAAAGTTGAACTGGGCGTTTTTCAATGTATAACCATTACACTTAATAATAACCGAAATATACATATATGTTTTTTAACTAGTTCTTTGAAAGCAGAATTTTATTGCATTTTTCGCTTCTGATTTGTCATATCTAGTTACTTTTTTTAATATCTTATCTATTTTGTATTAACTTACATAAAAAATTACTTACATGCTATAATTTTTTAATTCAACTGACTTCCCATTTCAGTAGCACTTGTTGGAAATAAATTATTTGAATACCACCAGGAGACACCTTGTTTTGGGTAAGTTAGAGCGCACTGGTTCATGGCTCATATTTCAGAGTACATTTGGATCTTGACCATGTAAGGCGGGTTCTTACTTGTTTTGTTGTGATTTGTTTTCCTGATCACAAAAGCGGGTTAATTCAAAGTATGGGCTATTTGGATGCCTTGTATAATTTGTAAATATGTTAATTATTTTTCATGTATAATTGGCGCGTAGAGATTGTAAATAAAAGCAAAATAAAATAATCACTCTTCCGCTTTTCCTTGTTGGATTTTTATTCATCATAATAGCACTTCTTAAACTGTGGGTGGGTATCCTAAACGGGTTTTCAATGAGAATTGTTGAGGTAGCGAAATTTTAGTTTACATACATGAATTTAAAGAAATATTAGTCGTAATCTATTGATTATCGTTTACGCAATACATGGTTATCCAAAGTGAACGATCCGATTTCAAAATTCCTTATCTTCAAAAATAAACGACTCATGATGATAAGTAATATATGAATGGGTACTTTTCCATTTCGCCGCTAGGATCTAGCCAAGTAGGCTTTATTGGCAACATCACACAGTATACACATATTGCGTTTGGCGTCGGTTGTATCGCTTGCGTTATTTTTGGCGACTTTATCGCTTGCGCCGGCGAATTGAAAAAGTACCCATGAATGTAAAGGGAAACTGTGGATGTTTTATATTCGAAAAAGGAGATGGACCTCGTGTGTTTTTCGGGAATCTGTTTTACGAAATGTGTCTTAGAAGCTTTTATGGATCTATATCGCACTTGGATCCGTCGAGGTGGACCAGACGACTTGTTGTTACACAGCCCCCCCCCCCGAGTCACCCGATATGCAATTTCAATTTCTAATCATCTGATACCCAATGCGATTTTTTCCTTTGAGGGCTTATAAAAAATAAAGTGTATACTCTACCATTACCCACAAATTTACGTGAGCGGAAAAAACGGAGTACTGCTGCAGTACATTCAATTACCAATGACACTTCACAACATATTTGGAAGGAATTTACATATCAAATCGACGTTATACGTGTAATTAAAGGAAATTATATAGAACACTGGTAAAAAAAATCTTCCACATTTTCCTTTCGTATTTATTCATGTATAACTTTGGCTTTTGTTAATATAGAAGTTTGAAAACGGATGAATCATTTTGAATAACCCTGTATATTACATTTCCAGTTAGTGCAATTAATAAATCATAATACTGGTTAAACCTCCCGTCTACCGACCGCTTTGATTTCGTGAATGCAATGTTCATTGTATGGAATTTCTACTACCGTCCTCAAATCGTTACTGTTTATCTACTTGAATACATTAAAGTGAATATGAAAAAACAAAAATAATGAAGTTTCTGTGGAATTACCTTTTTTTCGTCCGATGTTTGAAAATATTTCAGAATACCTTTTTATAGATCGGAAAACCAACGAACGAACGAATCCTTAAAAGGAGAATAAAATTCTTTTTAAAAATCGGAGGGAAAATGTAATTCCGCAAAAACATTAATTATTTTTTGCACTTACGAATGCAATTGTATTGCATTGAAATAGATAAAATAGTGAATATTTAAGGACGGTAAGAGAAATTCCGTATTTCGTTCACGAAATAAAAATGGCTGTCAGACGGGAATATTGAGAAGAGCTGCAAAAATCATATTTACATTTTGAAAAAATACCTCTGAGTGCACTATTATCGCGATGTCACTTTCTAATTTCAGCATATTTTGGAATCAAAATATGACCGTAAAAATGCCTAATACGTAACGTGCTACGCATCACGGGTGAATAAGTTTCGACGTCGCTGCGACTAGAGCGGAATGCTTTTCTGGTTCAGTCAGTGGTTTCTGTTTCGTTTCTTGTGTGTTTATCGCAAGAACAATACAATATTGCTTTTTACTATTTTACTCGGCAAATGCTGGAATTTATTTCAATAATTATTATTAGAGATATTATTTTATTTATATTTTACGATAAAGTTATTTTTCACCCAAGGATGATAAAAATTCTGAGTACTTCATTTTAATTTAGCAAAAGAAATGCTTACTAAAAATTAATGCAAATTAGAATTAAACTCTATTTTCTTATTAATCTTTAAATTTAATAGAAATTAAACGAAGCAATTTTTATGATTGTTTTTGTTTGAGAGGGAGATGGTATATTAGAAATTTTAATCGTGGGGTTGGAGTCGCAATGTTAAAAAACTTAAGAACCACTAAACTTGAACAACACGCGTTTCAACATTAGTAATGGACCTCGTAATTTCAACCACGATCAAAGGACGGATACGACCGTTATCTTTGACCTTCCTCTCCTAAGTTCCACATCACTCTCGGTGTAAGAATAAAATGTAATAAAAACTTAATACATTTATTTTAAAAATAAACTTAACAAAATTGAACTATGATTAAAAAACTTAAGAGGAATAAATCGAAAAAGAAATAGTAAGCGAAAAAAAGTAGATACAGAGTACATAAACTAAACTGATGTTTCTAGCTTTGGATTGAAACATGTGTGGTTAAACAAGTTACACAAATCAAAGTATGTGTTGATTTAAGGGAATTAATAATTATTTTAAGTAAGCTTTGAGCCCCCCCTTTTTTTTTTATTTATTTTTGCTCTGCAAGCAATAACAATTTGCATTCCTCCCAAATCACCAACATTGCTTTGATTAGGAATACCTTAGTAATACTGTAGCTAATTAATAAACTTGTTGGTGAGTTTTCTTTTTCTTCCTGGTTCTTTCCAGCATGATTTGAGTTTGCGAAGGCAAGTTCTGACTCTTTTCTGAATGTACTCAATACACCCACACTTAGTAACGCTGATTTTCCATATATGTCTTTTACTTCTGTCGTGGGTCACCGTAGCCTTAAAAGAGTGAATACTTCAGCTGTTTTAAATAGAAAGAGCATTAGAAAATACGATATGTACCAACAGGTGCCATGCTAGACTATGGATCAGAAAGATTTTGAGAACAAATGTGATCTCAGGATCCCTTTAATTTCTTTGTTCAAGCACATATTCGACAATTGTTTGAAATAACCTTTATATCTACAGCTTGGGCTGTATGAACGGATAAAGCTAATACACATCTATTTAATGATGTGTGGTCTTCAAGTTGCCAGGTGCTTCACAAGATTTACTGCAGCTTGTCAAATCCTCCTCCTAATGATTCATCTCTTTTATCTAAAAAAACGCGGCATTCATGCAAAAGTTGAAGCAACTTTCAACAACTTCTTTTTTTATTATGAAATATTGATACCAAGAAAGAATAGCCCAAGGTCATTGGATCTTGAAATAAAGTTCATAGCCAAGTAACAACTTATTTTCACAGTTCCTGAAAGCTGGCTTTAATAATCATAGCATTTATATTGCAACGCTCAGTATTTTTGAAGCATTATAGCCGTCTCATATCAGTCGTCTTGTTTACTTTTGTTAGTTAATGCAAATCCATGAGCAAAGCTGCAGTTTACACATTCCAACAGCAAGTTGGAAAGAAAATCAAAACTGGAGAGAAAATCAAAACTCTTCCTAGAGTTTTAAACATTCTGTTTGTCTCAATGAGCTGCTAAGAATATTAAGCGCACTTGAAAATATTTCTATGAAGCTAATTCTATTACCAAGAAAATTTCTTTCGTTGTTGAAGCTTTCTTTAATTATTTTATTACAGTACCTATTTTCAATCCACTGTTTGTTCTGGTTGTCTTACAAGCAGAACGGCGATTTCCGTGAAATTTTATTTTCTTCGATTGTCATTTCTTTTTCGAACTACCCATGGGTTAAATAAATTTATCAATCTATAAGGCTATGACACAGTTTAAATATGTTTTCAAAGAAGAAATAGTATTTCAAGTAGAATCAAAAATCGAGCTCAATTGAAATGAAGTATCTGATTAAAATAGTAAACATTGCCAAAAATTACCCCTGATATTTCGGAAATTTTACTATTAAATGTGAAGCCAGATTCTTAAAAATTAATTTTAATACATTTTAAGAAATATAAGCAGTACTCATTCTTAAAAATTGGGGGAAAAATGAATATTTATGTGAAGATCTCAACTTCCAGTTTCGAAATAGAGACTTTCTGTTTTTTTTTTATGGAAATCGTCTGAAATTAAAAACTTTTAAACTTTCATTTTCTTGTATTGCACTAACAAATGGAAGACAGCTTTAGAAAGAGAAAATGTCAAATATTTTACAGGATAAATTTTTAAAGTACGATATTTTCTCCCAAATTTAAATTTTCAACGTCGTCGGATATTTTAATATTTTTTTACTTTTTCATTTTTCAGGAAAAAAAAATGATTTAATCGTCCAGGTTTAAGAATTTCACCAACCAAACGTATATTTCACAGAATATATACGTTAACTTTTTCTTCATTCAGAACACAGTAAACCATATTTACTTTATTTTAAGTCACATATATAAAAAGCATATTCATTCGTAAATTCTAAAATAATCTTGGACCATTTTGGAGATAAGAACTTTCAAATTATTCCTTTTGCGACTGGCCTTCAGCCAAATGAAGTCCAAGTGATTAATGGTAGGTTTTACATCTACGTCATCAAAATGAGTCGAAAATGGCTGGTTTAATTAGTAAATTCGGCACGCGCGAAGGAAAATGTATTATGTTTGGCAAAACGGAGTTATCTGGCTTTTATGGTCCCATAATCTCTTTGAATAGTTTTCTGCTTCGTTTCCAGATATGGTAGCCATTACTACAAAAAACATTTATTATTCAGTTGGCACCTTCAGATGGGAAAATCACGAAAAGAAAAATTTTAGATTGCATGATGATTCTCAATAAATGCATCTTTACGACGAAAACTCTTGATGAAGATAGGTTGTTGAAAAGCAATCGTTTTTACCTTTTATTGTAGAATGCTTCAGTTTCTAACTTATAAATAATATCGATGTTTGTTTATTCGTGTGAGCTTTTTTTAACACCCATAATATTTATTTTGACACTTTTATGTAGTGCGACGCGTATGTACGTTATCCATTTCTAGTGGGTTACCCGAAAGAATATTCTAAAATCTTAGAAATATTTCATTCACTATCGAATTTAAAAGATAGAGACTTTTGTCTCGATTTCCCCAATCATCAAAATTGACTGTATCTCAGACGAGTTACACCTTTTGTGCGTAATATGATTTTCCCGAATGGGATGTAGGCCATCAAAAAAGTCACGGATTTGATTGTTTCGTATAATTTATCAGTTTGTTTCATAGTTCACATCACTCATACGTAGGGATATGATAATTTATTAACCTCGCACTGAGAAGCAACGCGAAGGAGATTGGTGACGGAAATCGTAATTTTAGAGCCTCGGTCAAATGACGAGGATGGCACCTGACCTCCCTCTCCAAGCTTTCACACCACTCCGGAGGGAAGACTTGGGACCTTTACAGTTTTGATGTGCATCAACTCCGGCTACAAGACTAGTCTTTAGTGGCATCATGGCTCGAACCCACTACTGGAAGAAAACCACCGGCCACTAGTCCGAGAACTTGACCTCTAAGCTACTACGGCCACTACTAATATGTAGAACAAACTTTCCTGTTTGGCGTTTTTTTTTTTCCTTTTGTTTTTGTGCTTCAAGTCGTGAAACGACTGTTCTTTGGGTACTGTTTATTGCGGTTCATGAAAGGCTCGTTTAGGTAAGCTTTGAAGAAAATCATTATACTTACGAGGTGGGGCTATTTAATAACGAGACTGATGTTGTAAAACATGTTACTTAGAACTCATACGTATTTACTTATTATCACCTACAATATACTCCCATCTTCTATTCCTACAAAGCTCCATGCGAATCTTCCATTATTCAAAACAACGCTGGAAGTTTTTTTCTGTCAGCTCCTTTAGGACGCGTGCCGCTTTCTTTCTTACGGATTCAACGGGCTCAAATCTTGTTCCTTTTAAGGCAGATTTACCTGAGGAAAAAGACAGTCGCATGACTCAAGATCTGGCAAATAAGGCGGATGATCTAATACTGGGATGCTGCAATTGGCTAGAAACCTTTTGACGGACAATGTGAAATGAGCCGCCGCATTGCCTCGGCGGAACAAATTGTCATACGGATTTTTTGTCAATTCCTACAGTTCCAGCAATCACACGAATACTTAACCGATGGTCAGATCGATCCAGATAATCTATTTCTTCGATATTATCATCTCTTTTTGACGTAGAAGTTCGATTCGGGAGTGAATAATCTTCAACGTCTTCTCGGCCACCTTGCAAACACTTAAATCACTCAAAAGCACATGCACGCAAAAAATATTCATTGGTATATACTTCTTTCAAAAAATTATGTTTCATGTGAAAATTCACAAAATATTTTTGCTCACTTATCATTTCATTGGCGAAACAAAAAAATTACTGATGCAAACAAAGACTGCGGAAATTTGGATATTTTTACTGAAATGAGAGGTACTGTTTTCGATAGAGAAGGCGTCAAGCTAAACAGCTATCGGTCGCTAGCATTTGGCTGACGAAGACTTTTTCTACAGCAGCATAAGTCTCATTATTCGATAGCCACAACTGATATATTAAAATATGAAAAATCGATAGCTGAACTATCATATTTTACTTTATGTTGTTTAAATTTTAAAATTTTTGTGTTATCCGAAATAGAGCGACTTTTTTGCAGTAGTAGCAATGACCGTCGAAGGTTTGATCACGGCTTCTGTGAGTAAATACTAAGCGAATTCGGAAGCTCTTTAGATTTTTGCAGATTTTTTAGAGATGATGAAGAAACTTCGTATTATGATATCGAAGAGGCTCAGACATATTGCAAAAATTATGTGAAAATCCTTCGATTGGCCACCAAGGTTTATATTTTTTAGCACTTCATCAAATTACATGAATTATTTATTCATTGAATGAAATGTCATGTTAAGGATTGTACTATTGACCTATTCATTTCAAACCTAGTACATCATTTTTTTACTTGCTCGTTTTGTATTATCTTCACACTAAAGTAACGTAATGGGTTATTTGAGGTGAATTTCATAGAGTTTATAATCTCAGTCAAATAACAAGAAATACTTTCTAAGCTGGTGCGTCTGTCTCTTGCGTGGAGAAAAAAGAAAAATTCAAAAATGAATACCCAGACGTACTCATTTTGAAATGAGTATGTTTGTATCAGATTCGAGTGTAATATTTATCGAATGTAAAAAATTATATGTATTCAACCCCCCCCCCCAAAAAAAAAGGGGGAGGGGAGAGGGGAAATCAACACTCTCCAAAAATTATTACAGGTATAAGATATTATTACAGCTATTATTACAGGTATTACAAAAGTTCCTTTTACATACTGGCTATATATTTTAAAAATTGGGTTTTAAAAATAAACATTGTTTGTTTAAATATTTCGAACAATATTTCGTATTTACCATGCTACTCCCGGAAAAACACATGAATATTAAAATGAGTGCGTACTCCGATTAAGTTGTGTGTATGATTCAGAGTTCCTTACTTTTTTTCTATTATTAAAAGCATCTTAATTTAACAGTGATTTGCTAATATTTTTTAAAAAATGTTTCTTCATTTCTGCTAATAATTTTATTCGGGTATCTGAGTTTAGCGTACTTCTTGGCGACTGGGAAAAATTGAAATTGTCTGGTAATGTTGATGTATAGCATTGAGAATTTTCAAATTTGACTAAATTATCAATTCAAAAATACTAAATGTTTTTCAAACATTGCCTATTTGAAAGGCTATGTTGAAAAAATATTCAGAATAATTCTATTATGTTTCAAGAATTATTATTGATCAGTTTTGAAAATGATTTCCTTATGAGTAATTATTTGTGTGCTGCAGATTATTCTTAATATTATATTATAATCGTATCTTTAGAAACTTCTTGACTTTAATTCGTACAGATCAGAGTTAGAAATTATTTTCATATATGTGAATATTTGTGTATGGTACAGAGAATATTTTATAGAATAATATTTTGGTGCTTAAAAGTAAGAAGTTATACTCACAGAATAAAATGTCGATAAAAATAGCTTTTATTCCAGATTACTCTGTAATGAATTGAAAAAAAATTTCAAATGCTTTATGACAGGAGAACGATATTTATGAATATATTTTTTTAAAAGACCATGGTTTTAATTTAAACAAAATTTTATAATGTGTATTTTAGAATCAAATTTTCACAGTCTAATCCGGCATCCTTCCTGTTATGTCCCAAATACTGTTCATCATATTATAAGTGATTGTTTTGTGTTCCACCACTGTTGTATCATATTTCTTAAATTATTCGTTTTAAACTCATATGACTTGGGTTGAGGAACACTATATTTGTTTGTGCTGTAATTCAAAATTTGATTTTTATATAATTAAAGTTTTAACACAGAGATTTCATATCTTGATTCTTTTTTTATAGTGTATTCCAAAAAAGGTGCAAAAATTAAAAAAATATTTGGTGCAGTATATTCAGATTTTATATTCATTCACACAGAATAAATAAAGCAATTTCTTCTGTATTCGATACATGACACAAACACTATAGTTATGTATAATTCATTAAATTGTAAAAACGCTTACAAATATTCACCTTAGAACAAGGTCGAGAATATAATCTAGCCCTTTTATTTGTTGATATTTGTACTTTTATTTACACCATTTAACCACTTTATTCACGCACTTCTTAAAGTAGACGTTTTTAAAAAAATTGCCGAGACGAATTACGTGTCCAGATGAATTACAAAGTAAAACTGAGGTTCTGGTGTTGGCTGGAAGAAACAAGAATCACATTTGTACGACAAAGCAACGTAACAGATTCTTAAACAGTACCGAGGATTTGTAAAAAGTAAAATTTTCTTATTTCCTCAAAATTCTGATTCTTAACTTAGACTGTATCATTTCTATTCATTAATAGTTTTAAAAATTAATATTTTTTTTATATTTCTAAAAATCAGATTACCTCTAATATAAGTTTTGGTATGTGTCTTGTCAATCACAATAGCCAGAAATGTTTACTGCACTTTATTTTACATTAAAAAATACGAGTAAAAATTGTATTTCATTAACAAATATTATTTTGAAAAATAGAAAAAAAAATTAATGCTATTATTCAATTTGAAAAATTGTATATAGAATTTACATATTCACATATGTTTTTCTTAAAAATTGTTGATTCCTTTTTGAAACACATTATAATCAACTTATGATTAAATTGATTAATTTCGTTTGCAAAACGCATTTTTTAAAAAAACTTTAATTCAAGGTACACATTTGCACCTTTTTATATCATAATTCATTATAGAACTGTTACAACTTAATTATGTATTTTTATTAAAAGAGAAAATAGTTTAATCTAATGTTGCTTTATTTTTTAACAGGTCAATTGAAAAGTCCCCAGCCTGACACATAGAAGACGCTATTAGAATTAAATCCATATGTTTTTAAGTTAGCCCTAACCCTCAAAAGATGCGTGTATAAATTTGACAGCTGTCGGATCAATAGTTTGTGAACTATAGCATTTTGAGTGAAGCAACTTTTGTTATTGTGAAAAAAATGGATAAAAAGGTATTTCGCGTGTTCATAAAATATTGCTTTTTGAAAAAAAAAATACAGTTGAAGCAAAAACTTGGCTTGATGCCGAGTTTCCGGACCCTGCCCCAGGAAAATCAACCCTCAAGGATTGGTATGCTAAGTTTAGACGTGGTGAAATGAGCACCGAAGACGGTGAACGCAGTGGACGCCCAAAAGAGGTTGTTACCCACGAAAACATTAAAAAAAGTCCATAAAATGATTTCGAATGACCGTAAATTTAAATTGAATGAAATAGCAGACACTCTATAAATATCAACTGAATGTGTACATCATATCCTTCACGAATATTTGGGTATGAGAAAGCTCTGTGCAAAGTGGGAGCCGCGCGAGCTCACTTTTGACCAAAAACAACGACGAGTTGATGATTCGGAGCAGTGTTTGAAGATGATGAAGCGTAATAAACCCGAGTTTTTGCGTCGATATGTGACAATGGATGAAACATGGCTCCATCATTTCACTCCGAAGTCCAATCGACAGTCATCCGAGTGGACTGCACACGATGAACCCGCTCCAAAGCGTGGGAAAACGCAAAAGTCGGCTGGCAAGGTTATGGCTTCTGTATTTTGGGATGCGCATGGAATAATTTTCATTGACTACCTTGAAAAAGGAAGGACCATCAACAACGACTATTACATAGCGTTATTGGACCGTTTGAAGGACGAAATCGCCGAAAAACGGCCGCATTCGAAGAAAAAGAAAGTGCGGCTTCACCAAGACAATGCACCGAGTCACAAGTCAGTGAAAACGACGGCAAAAATCCATGAATTGGGCTTCGAATTGCTTCCACATTCAACGTATCCTACAGATCTGGCCCCCAGCGACTATTTTCTGTTCTCAGATCTCAAAAGAATGCTCGCTGGGAAGAAATTTTCGTCTAATGAAGAGGTGATTGCCGATACTGAGGCCTATTTTGAAGCAAAGGACAAATCGTACTACAAAAATGGAATCGAAATGTTGGAGGGTAGCTATAATCAGTGTATCACCCTTGAAGGGAATTATGTTGAATAAAAAAAACTAATTTTGTCAAAAAAATGTGTTTTACTATGGTAGGCCGGGGACTTTTCAATTGACCTGTTAAACAGAATGAGCCTGATAAATATAAAAAGAAAATAGTTTAATCTAATGTTGCTTTATTTTTTAAACAGAATGAGACTGATAAATATAAAGTGTTTATATGTAAAAGATACTATAGTTCAGAAGAGCGTAAAATTATGCTTTAACTATTCACATTTATTTTTCAGAGGGCTTAAAATAATTACAATACAAGAATAAATATTGGGGTCTTTATTTTTAACATGTTAGAAATATCCAATGATCTAATGATACGTAATAATATTTATACATGAAATAATTTGAAATACAAAAGAAGCGTAATCAAAACAAAAAGCTGAAATGGCCGTTAACAATTCAAAAATATACCTGTTTAAAGCAGAAAATAATTTATAGCTTATATCGGAAGTATACAAACAAACGCCAGAAGCAAGTTTAAATAGGCTTACCGAGCGACATTTTAACAACACAATTAAACACGAGAATAAGTCAAAGATTTATAAAAATATATTCAGATTATTTCTTACCGAATATAAGTTATTGAATAATGTACGAAATGTTATAATATTAAATATATATTTATTGAAATTAAATTGATGTACAAGATGTAAACTACTAGCACTTAGAGAAATCCTATGTTAACGCAGACCACACCAATTTGTTTTAGAAGATATATATGTTGGTAAAATTATTAATTTTCACTATATATGATTTACAACCCAATTTAATTAAATGGTGAATGTGATAAATGCTTACCTTATTTTGGCAGATTATTGAAGAAACATAGTGTTATAAATCATACGCAATTTACTTGGATACCTAATAAGTAATACTATTTGATTCATTCAGGTTAAAAATGAATTCAACTTTAAGCAACATGTGTAAACACCAAAACATTATGACAGTGGCTGTTGCAGTAGAACATAATTTAGGTTAAAACAAAATTGGAAAAAGTTTATGTATATCATGAACGCATATCTATGTGCAAAAAATCACATAATTTAAAATTCTACTTTTAAAGGTGGCTAACTAATAACCGCAATTTCTCCATGAAATATATTTTTGCACCCAAAACACTTTTTATAGACAAATATTAAAGGTAGAATTTTTCAACTTGGAATAATTTTAGTTTTATTTTTAAATTAAATTTAAAATGGCTTGCAAGTCTTGAAATAGAAAAGTTTGCAAAATATTTTTGAAGACAATTAACCTTTATAAGAGATTAATCTCATGTAAATTTTACAATATTTTTCTTGGATCAGAAATTACAAAATGAACAAAATCAATTTGCAAAATGAAACACTATAATTAATTTCAATACTTTTTATTATTCTATATTGCAAAATTTCTCTACAATATGCAACATTATGTATAAAAACGAAATATACTTATAAACTAATGCATTGATGGATATTTTGTCTTGATTATGAACTGTTCCAAATTGTGCAAATTAGATTTATGTTACTAAGTACGTAATGCAGAAAAGCCATGCTTTCATATGAGTACACTGCTTTGCTTTAATTGAAAATATTGTGATATTTCTTAAAAAAATCTTGTTCAAATTCCTTATATAACAAATGTTTTGGGATCTAAGTGTGTCCAAATTCATATTAATTCAAAGCAGCAAGAACTGCTATGTAGAATTAATGATTTAACATACCGAACATAAATTCTTACATGTAATAGTTTATACTGTACTATAATGGTACAGTATATTCGAAAAATATAGCTGTATTAATTGGTTGCGTAAATGACTTGCCTCTATTTCGAAAAATTAAAGAATTGTCTACATAATAAAGTTGCATATTTATTTGAAATAGCACTGTTTGGAAAGCATTTTCACTCATATTTAATAACTTCATAAGATGTTGTTGAAATGAAAGAAGTCAAAAATCTGTTAAATTATGTACCTTTATGTATTGGAACTTTGTATATTTTAAAGGATACCTCATTGTATATTACATTAAAACATTAGCTATGTTGTACAAAAGGGGATGAAGTAGGACTATAGTATGGATCAGATAGCAGTGTTTATAAGTGATTTTTAAAACCACATACCTTCATCTGTAGGAGTTTAAAACTTAAATTTTCTTAAAAAATATTCTTGTTTCAAAATTATGAATGTTTTATATGTCTGATATGTTTGTGAGGGATGGTCAGAATAAATTTTTCAAAAATATAATCCGGTTCTTTTTTCTGATTACAATGGATCATAAATTATAGGTATAAGCTTTGCTATGATGTTAATTCAAAAAGAAATGTATGTTAGATAAAAAAAAGGGGGGCGGAGTATTAAAATATTGTACGCGAAGTTTTTCTATGGGAAATCTAATATTCATCATAATGTTTCCGAGATATTTGCAATAACTTGTTATTAAAAGACTGAACTTAATCCCAATTTCCTGCCCAATCCTACTTAATCCCAATTTAAATTAATCCCAATTTAAATTAATCCCAATTTCTTGCATTTATAGAATTTTAATAAAAACTATATATTGCTTCTAAAAACATGTACATAATTTTTAATGAACTGAATTGGCTCTGGAACTACTAACTCAAATTTTTTACACATTTGTTTTGAAAAGAATTGAACTCTTGAATCGAGTCTATTTTTTTGCTATTTTTAAAGATTTTTTAAACACTCGAATTGATTGAAATTTGAAGTGGAAGTTCAAAATATAGTTTATGATCACATAAGAGTTGCATTTATGTTTCTAAATGTAACAGTTTTGTAACGCGTGGTAAATGCAAGAATTTTGATTCGAAGTTTCGTGGTAAAAACTTAATAAAGTGTATGTTAAATGATATATCAGATGATGAAAATGAAACATGAAGCAAAAGGAGCACTTATTTATGTCCCTTAAAATTTATGTTGATATATATTTTTCAGTTTAAAATTAATATTTGATACAACAGTATCGAAAATGCATGCAATACAAACCCATTTTATTGTTTCATACTCATACTCGATACAATTGCATCGAAAATGCATGCAATACATAATCACTTTATTGTTTCATTTTCATATTTAATGCAGTAACAGATTCAAAAATGAATACATGATACAGTCATTTTTATATTCGACACTAATATTTGATATACAAATATCTTCAAAAATGAGTACGTGAATTTTCCATTTTCAGAACGTACCTTTTACTAAAAATAAGTACGCGTGAGTCTTAAATTTGAATACGTTGGGATCGGAGCCATTTTGAGTATGTGAAGTATTCAAAAGTGAGTACTTAATATTCGATTTTGAAAACCCGTTTTTCGCAGTGTAACTTTCTCATAATCCGTAGGTAAAATTTCATATTTGATTCGATTTAATGTACATTAGCCTCATTATTCTTCATGACGATCTAAGATGAAACCAGAACACGTGCATCATCAGACATGTATTTATTAAATATGATGATATTGTTGGGGTGTCATATTTTTAAATTTGTATTAAGTGCCCCATGAGTTTTGAAATAATTATCGTTTACATCGTCGACAAGAATGTCATGACCACGCCAACTGAGCGATTATCGCATCAAAGTGGCTTCTATGGCGATAGAAATATTTTGCACCCTTGTTATCTTTTTTTGCATATAATGAAAAGCTTGGACTCCAACAAAAGCTCTCCGGAATATAGACGTATTCAATATTGTTGCAAATACGACAATGGAAATCAAAGGACATTCACAACCAGCGAATATTGATGTATTCGATTATGTTGCGAAGGAAGACATAAGAATGTAAAAACAATCACGTAAAATAACTATCTGGAACTTAGTAAATTAATTTTACTTCAATATAACATATATTATTCCAAGAGTATTTCTACTTCCTTTAGAATATAGTGTGATTTTAACACCGGACTACATGCACTGGCGGTAGTGTTGCCCTTTTAGTGAATTATACAACGAAGAAATACGTCGAAGATGAGCTGACAATGATGAGAGATTCAAATACATTAATTTACCGGCTGACGTGTCCGCAGAATAGTGTATTTGCTCATTCATCTCTCCCCAACACGCATTCGTGTATGAGTTCTGCAAGGTTTTTGAAAACTGCCATTTCCTTCATTTAATTTATTTCATATGATCATTGAATTATTTTATTTATTTATTATATTTATGTGTCTCTTTTCTTTTATTATTATTTTTATATTTAAAAATTATTTTATATCAAAATTTATAATTATTTTTATTCGCTTAATTTAATTTAAATTAAAAAAGTTCTATGCAACGTTTTACAAAGAACAGATTTAGCCACCCAAGGTGCGCTTTTTTATGATTATTATTAAATTACTCAATTAGATAGAAGAATTAAAGTAAATGATGAAATATCGAGAAATGGATAATATTTTACTTATGCGATATTAAAATTAAATGAAATGATAAACTATTAAAATGAATATATTTAAGTTGAATGTAATTAAAGTTACAATAAACGTTTAATTATTAAATGTAATATTATAACAGTCACATGTAATTAAAATTAAAACAAACGATAAGAAATTAAAAAGTGATCTGGTAATGCAAACTTCTCTAAAACCATAGTCCCTTAGGTGGCTAATACGTTATCCATATAATTTATATAATTATTTATATCATTTAATTTATTTTGCTATTATTCCCTATATTGGCGATTTTTCTCAGTTTAGTGGCTTTTCTCGAGAATGTATATCCCTTTCTGGCAACCATACTAAAAGTATAGACGTTCTCTGTTGGCGCCTATTGTTCACTTTTAATGTTAAATATAATTTGGGACTTTGGGGTCATGCGAGCATTAAAATTATAACCGTGTGATAGGGAGTGGAGTCATTAGCGGCTACCACGAAATTTCGTCAAAATAGCTCGCCAAGCCACTAGCAATTTTATGTAATATTATAATTGTGAGGGGTAACATATGAATGATAATTCCACTCAAAGGGACAGGAAAGATAAAAGTTTCAAAGCTAATATAATTATAGCTAACAATAGTATAATTAAATTAAAGAAGAATATTTTTAATTGAGTTATTTAGGGGTCACTTCTCGTCGAATTTTCCCTTTCTTCTTAATATTAAAAATAATCAAGATTATACGAAGCAGTTTTAAGAGTTTGATTGCTCATTCAGTCATCAATTTTCGCATGCGATTTTATTGTTTTTTCATTAGTTTTTAATGAAATATTTTATAAAAATGTTAATACCAAATTTATGGTTTAAAATATTCACTTACTTTTATCGTTTGGAAACTTTTCACATATTTTACTTGACGCATGAAATTTATTTTAAAAGCACTATTTAAAATTTAAAAAAAATGGACCCAATTGAAAAAATAATAATGAAATAAATACACATGAAAAGTTGATGACTGCTGTGGGACGTTAGGCCACTCACAATTTTCACAATACAAACCTCGGGGACCTTATAGTAATTTTAATTGTGTACAGTTACATTTTCTTCCCGTTCAAAAGGAAACATAATTACGTAAATTAAATGAAGTGAATGAGTGTATTGAATGATATTTTTAATTATTGATAGTGATATTAAATAAAATAGAATTGATAGTAAGAAGAGGGGTATAGAATCTAAGGATAGGCTGAGAAATATTTGTAAGTTATATTAATGAATCGTAGTTAAAGTTCCGGATTAAAATTAGTCTTAAGTTTCGTATTAAGATAAGAATCAGTTATTGGCAAGAAGTTCTTGAATCAGAACGAGTGATTTGGTACACTAAAGTTTTAATAATAAGTCATAATCTAGGATTGACGAGTTAAGAAGGATTCGATAGAGCTGCCTTATCTATTCTTTAGTGATTTTAATTGTCTTGATTTATGTATCTTTAATAGGAGCCTGGTGATTATTTACTCTTTAATTGGCCTGAAAGTGTAGAATGATCGAATTAAAGAAGGAAAGCAGTCATAGTTCGTCCAATCACCTTTAAAAAAATGTTCCTTAAACTTCGCCAATTTCAGCATGATAGAGGTAAGAAAAATGCTGTGTGAAGCGACCTTCCTTAAATGTAAGAAATTGATTGGCCTGACTCTCGGGCTAACATTGATCCCTTGTTATCCCTATATTTCAAAAAGTTTATTTGATATCTTAAAAAAAAAACAGTTCTGCGTAGGTGGGCTGTTTACCATCACACTAAATATCTTTCTAACAGTCTGGAGCTTAACTGAAAGAGAGAATTTGGAAATCCTTCTCAGCTAATCCAATCTTCAGAAAATAGAATCGAGAAAATCGCATCTTCCATTCTGGTCGGCAGCGTTGCCATAGCAACCGATTCCCACAGGAGACCACTTTACCCCTCCCGTCGTTTGTGTGCGTTGAAACCGGATGTTCCGATTTCGACATTTTCTAAGAAATACTAGTAAAAAATATTTGCTTTACTTTTTTTTTTAAAACTGAATCTACAATGCAAGGTTTTGCATGAGGTTTAAAATTATTTTGTAATTTCCTTTTGAATTTTTGCACACAGATTTTCTGTTTCGAATGTTTGTATAAAAAACGAGATCGAAAACGACAACTGATATAATCGTAATTTATTACCAAAGCAATAGAAAACGCCAATCCGAATAATAGAATACAGCTTCTTAAATTGGATGTCTTAATAACCTTTTATATGGTTTATTCACTTACCCAACAAGTAAATTAAAATTCCTCTGTATTCATTCAGATTCTATTTCCAATATTTAGAACATATGAAAAAATATTTAATGATAACAGTCTAGATTGCAACCGCAACTCAAACCAACCCCTCCCTCACGTGGGCATACTTGTACATATAAACGACTCTCTGTTTCCTTTGTTATCTTTATTCTTTGATAACTTGGCTTTCTCTGTTGGAAGCTTTCCGATCCTTGGTATAGTACACATGTAAACAAAGACGTTTCTTAAATTTAAGAGTTTCTCTGCAATCCTTTTAAAATGAATATTTATAATTATTACTTCGATTGTTGTTGGTTTTCTGATGAATAAAGATGAAACCAGGGCTTCATCGAATATGACAACTCGACTCCAAATGGCGACCTAATTCTACTGCATTCAAATTTTGATTTGGCAGGAAATGATGGCCAAATCAAAACTAACTCATGAATAAGTGTCAAAGTTGAGTTGGCGCCGTTTCACAAACTGTATACAATAATAACACCACCTTCCCTTAGAAATACCATCAAATCAATTGTCAAATACACACAAGTACATACACACTTTTATATTCATTTTATTCGTTATGTATCATTCTGTTTCTCATTTCATCAATCCTATTGTGATATTTTTCTAGTTGTTTATTTAATTTTTTGTTTAATTTATTTTTTTTTAGAAATCTCTATGTAGTACATCTTGTTTTTTTTTTCTTTTAGAGTTAAATATGCATATTTATTTTTATATAACACACACACACACACACACACTATATATATAATATACATACATATACATATATATAATGTAACATATAATATGCATGTATAGATATATATTTTTGTGTGTGTAATGATCTCTTAAAAATAATTTAATTATTTAATTTTTCTCATTCTTTACCACATTTGTAAGGAGTTCCTCCTTTTTTCATGATACAAATCACAATTATTTTTAATCACTTGTTCATAAAATCTGGTAAATCACCATTTCCCATGATCATTAATCTGTAGGAATAATCTCTACCAGATTCTTCTTCTCATACCAAAATCAATCAGAATCCCTTCATCTAATACTACATGACTGTCACAATATATTATGAAATCCTCTATTTTAATACGAAAAAAGGTAAGATTCTGTCTTTCCCTTCGACCTTAAAGGCCGACACTACATTGCTGATCTATTTCTATTTAATGATTGTAAAATGGCATCTTTCTCATCAAAAGAAGAGAATTAAGTCAGAATTATTATGATTTTGAATGTCACATCTTTGAACTTCTATTGAAGTTATACATACATACATATATATATATATATATATATATATATATATACACTGGTGTTCAAAATTAAGATAATTTGCATATTTTGTAGAATTTCATGAAAAGAATTGATTGAAATGTAAAAATTTTGTTTCGAAACAAAGATGCAAATCTTGTTCATCGAATACGTAAGCGTATATGTGTGTGTGGGCGGAACTAGTGGAAAAAAAAGATGTATAAGCTCCCGTGCTAAAATCCGCATTTCGTTCGCTAGCGCATTTCACCGAGTTTCTTTCTTCTTTTTTTTTGGCAGCAATTAAAGTTTGAATTAAAATTCAAACTTTAAGATTGAGTAACAACCAAGGTTTAGATGATTGAATGAGGTGGTGAATTGTGGATAGCCAAGAAGCAGCCCGGTCCGAAATCCAGATTTGCAGAGAATTCGATTTAACACCCAGTGTTGGGTACAAATTATGAAAACAGTTTCAGGATATCGGAACCATTGAGAAAGCCTGAGCAAGGTCGTCCAAGACCCCCGATGGCCAGAGAAGATCACCATTTGTCCATTACAGCGAGACATAACAGGGATGCTACAGCTTCTCAGGTCTCTCGTGATGTGGGCACAGGAATCCGAGTTTCAAGAGTGACTGTTTACAGAAGACTTCATGAGAGAGGGCTGTTTGAAAGAAGACCTTTTTGTTTGCGTCCCACTTAGTTCTGCGAACAGGAGAGTCCACTTGAAAAGATGCAGAGATCATACAGATTGCAGCATGAATCAATGGGTTACCGTTCTCATCACTAATGAGTCCCGGTTCAGCCTTATCACTGATTTTTACCGTACTTTCATATGGACAGAACCAGGATCCTCTACCTGCCCCACAATGTCTAAGAAATTGACCATTAAGGCAGCGGAGGCTTGATGGTCTGGGCAGGAATAATTTTGGATGGCCCCCCACACCTCCATAGCTTTGAAAGAGGCAGTGCGACTCTTGAGAGGTATAGGGAAGAGATCTTGGAGCCCTATATCCGCCTTTTCAGGGGTCCAATCGGTCCTGATTTCCCTTTAATGGATGACGATGTGAGGTCACATAGAGCTCAGTTGATCGATGAATTTCTGGAAAGTGAGGGTATTAGCCTTATGTATTGGCCAGTCAGATCTCCAGACTCTATCCTCTAGAGCATACCTCGGACGCTCTGGGGAGGGCTATTGCAATTCGCAAGCCCCTTCAGAGAACCATCCAAGACCTGAAAACAGCGCTGCTGAGCGAGTGGAACCAATTGCCACAGGTACCCATAAACTCCCTTATTTCCAGGATAAAATCACATTGCGAGCCCTATTTATCTGTTTGAGGAACATATCCCTTATTAACCCATTTTTTTTGTTCTATTCTGCAACTGCTGTTTCATACCTTGCTACTCCGATGAGTGTTACACACGATCATGCGAGTGTATCATAACTGTTGAATGGTTATTTTTTTGTATTATATCAACTTTGTGTACACACCAAATTTCGTTAAAATCTGTCCAGTCGTTCTGGAGATAATCGACGAAATGTGTGTGCATTTAAATTGTATTTGCCTACGTGTGACGGGAGGAATGATATACATACAAAATAAAATATTTTTGGAGAAATTTGATTGGGAATGTGTAGATATTCATCATAAGAAGTTGCTGTTTTCTTGAGTTTTCAATTCCGAAGCTTATCCGTTCTGTTCTTTTAATCTGATGTTGATGCAAACTTCAGAAATATTTTTAAAGTAAATTAATCGTGATATTATCCTCATTCATTTGCAATAAGATAAAAAAAAGTTTATATTAGAAATTTCACTATTTAAAAAAAAAACGTCAATGATCAATGGCACAGTATGATAGAAAGTATTCTAAGACATTTATAAATAAGCATTCTTTTTACCAAATAGTTTAAAACTACCTACTAGATGTCACGTGTGTGCTGAATTCTTTTTTAGACAAGATTTTTCATATGAAGATTTTCGTAAGTGGAAAAATGGAAGATAATAGTTTCTTGAAGCTTCGAATATTTAAAATACTTTGATTCAACTACAAATTTTTAATTTTCATTCCTTGAAATTTTTTCTGAAAGATTTACCAAGATTAATTTTCCACAGATCGATGTATCACATTCTTTTCTCCCAAGTGTTTTTGTTCCTCTTCTGTACTTTTTCCCTAGAATAATAGAAGCTACACTTCAAACTTAACATTTCCTTTGGATTTTATTTCATTCTATTAAAATATGTTTACATTTTTCTTTTGTACTTGATGACCAGAATATTATTAATTGATTATTCAACATTTGTTATATTCATATATAAAGTTATTTTAATTTTTAAAAAGTAACATCTCATAAAATGAACAAAATTAATAAATAAAATAACTTATTAAAAGTTCTTTAAATTGTTTGCGAAAGAATTTTAAGCTTTCTTTAAAATAAGAAGCGTATTTATTTTGTAAATTTAACATTAATTCTATTTATAATACTTTTTCTTTTTTTTCTTCATAATTATTTAAAAATAATTACTTTAAATTTTGTACTAAGGCAGTTTGAAAACTTTGAAATACTTTTGAAACGGAATAAATATTCAATTATGTATCCAGAAGTTCTAATATTTTATCATCACTTTGTGGTAGATAATATTAAATCAAAGTAATCTTTTGAACCGAAACCAAACAATTATTTAATCGTGACATCACAATGAGGATATTATTTTTATTTTTTTAAGAAAAGAGAGATTGTTTCTATCGGATTTAAAGAGAGTTATAATTTGACTGCAACTTAGAATTTTCGACATACTCTTGATCAGAGGCATTAAGAAAAATGACATCTGAAATGTAAGATATTTTGATTATTTTAAAGAAATATTTTCAAACTCATAAAATAAAACAGTAGATAAAATTTTTGGAAAAAAATAAATTCAGAAAGTAACGTTTGATTGTTTTTCACACGCGAAAAGAATGTTTTATTTTTAAAAAATGTTAAATAATTCAAACTTTTGATAGCACCGTATAAAATAAGATTATTTGATGGGTCTATATACCACTAACCCTGTATTGACCTATTATTTGATCTATATCTTCAGATATCACTTTGATTGAAAACCTTAGGAATCAGGTAGGAAACTGTCTTCAAAAACATATTAAAAGGAAACTTTCTAACAGTATTTGAAGATGAATGGGCAAAAATATCTAGAGAAACAACTCTTAAACATTTATGAACTCAATGCAATACCATATCAATGCAATACCTTATTGAAACTGTTCTAAATGTCAAAGAATAAGCAACTAAATATTAATTATTGTTTCTTAAGGAAAAAAAATCTTTCACAAATCATCCTTGGTGTTTACTCAGTTTTGTGACTTAGAAATTTATAATTTCAACATAAAATTTTGGAAATAAAAATATCCGTTCCTCATTTTTGATTTTAGTCTACTACATTACTTCATTTGTAATTAATCTATTATATAAACTTAAATAGGTATTCTAAATATATTATTTTAAGAAAAAAATTAAGTGGTTTCTCAGTTTTCGAAGCCACTACATGTTCTTTTTTGTCAAAATATAGAAAGAAAAATATTTATGTGTTTCTTTTCTTTCTTCATTTATAATTTTCTTTAGATACATATTCTATAAAGTTCTTTCTAAGTGTTCTTAAAGTACGTAATTCATAAGAACCATGAACATACCCGATATATTTATAAATCATTTTATATTTTTCATTTACAATTGAGAATATTTCATTTTAATGATAAAATTTTTATTTCATTGCATTAAACTCTTATATCAGCATTTACTGTTTGACCTAAGTATTATTCCAAAAAGTAAGCAAGACTGTAAACGTAAGATAATGTGTGAATAAGTGAAAGATGTGAGGTATTCTTAGACCAAAATACAGTAGTCTACTTTCTCCATAAAATCGATTTGAAAAGGGAAGGAAATAAAGTAAAAAGGGAAACTCATGAATGTCGAACAAATGATACATTTTTTACATAAATTGGTTCCCCCCCCCCTATTTTGTCTTCTGTAATATAGGCAGATGGTGCTCCTTAACTTTTTCTATTATAGATATTTTTTTGAATTGTAATGTAACATTTGTAGATGTTCCTTGACTTCTATGATTTCTTATTAATAAATCTCTATTTAGTAACCATTTAAAACTTAAATAAAATGTTAGGTTTTTATTGATATATGTCGCATTTTTACTTCTTGATTTTGAACTATTAAGTCTTAAAATAAAAAAAAACGTGTTGAAGTTTTCATGCATAAAATAAAAACTTTTCAATCATCAAGAAAGAATGTGATCCCAATGTAAATGATATGTTTTTATATAAATTGCTTCCCCCCATTTTGTCTTCTGTAATATAATTAGATAGAAATCAAATCGATCAAAGCATACGCTTACCGGAATACGATGCGATCACCTCCTTCCATTGCTTTGACAGCGTTGAGTCCTAATCTCAGCAAATCATCTATAATCGTCATAATACTTTCGAGCACATCTCACAAACATTCTTCTTATTACCGTAACGTTATTTATTACTCTAATCTCCTCTACTTTTTTTCACTATATTTCAATTTCGTATAAAAACATTGTGTTTCATATTTAGAAATTGAATAGTTTGAATTGAGTAGCATCCAGGAAATATCCACAAGGGCCGTTGAGGGGGAGAAGAATTGTCTCATATCACTCCTATTATATTAAAATGAGCTAACTAACGCTGACAGTTCTTTGAAGTTGATAATAGAATTATACCTATGTCCATATGGAATCACTATGTCCATATGGAAACTATGGTCCAATCACTATGTCAATATGGAAAAATAAACTGGTGTCTTGAATCATAGGGCAATTAAAAACTTCCATCTAAAAAGTCTACCATCTATTCTCAGAAGATAATCGAAGAATAAGCATTACCTTTTTAATTAATTTGACTAAAATTAAGGCCGGCGATTAAACTAAGCGCAGCTTAATTGTAACAGTCTCCATATGGATGATTCAACTTTCTGTGTAAATGCTTTAATAATTGTAAAAGATTCATTAATGAACCCACACATAATGAAACTTTTTTAAATAGGTTGTAAGCTCGTTCAAAAGCAATAAAATATCCATTTATATCTGTAAGTACGAGAGGGGTAGAATAAAATTTTGAATGTTACTCAGAAATAAACGAGGTGTTCAAACAAACGTTTTTTGCATATTAGTTGATCCTTATGCACTTCATGTTATAAAATGTAGCTTCATGTTAATTTGTGTGATGTCAAGAAACTGTAGTTTATAGTAACCCGCAGTACCTCTGAGTGTATTATTCCAGGGTATTGTAAAGTGTTAATCATCGCTAAAAATAATCGAGATAAAAAATTAATTTTTATCTATCATCCTTAAAAATTAATGTATAGTCACCGTCATATATTATACATTGCTCTTAGTGTTTCTCGGCTTTTCCAATACCATCAATGTGGAACTCAACAAAATGAACATTATTTTCTCTGCACTGCAGGTTTTTTTAATCAACGGCTTCATGAAATCAAACCATCTTCATTATGTACATTAAGGATCCAGTAATATGTAGAATAAATTTTAACCATATTATTTATTTCTTAATAATAATAAAAACTTTACGATACTCCCTTGTATTTATATATTATACGACATCATTCATTTAAATGTTTATTTTATTTTGTAGCTTCTCAAGAAATCATTCCCATTCATTAAGTACGTTTGATGGTAAATATTCATATGACTTAAGTTGCCAAATACTGAGCATGGAAATATTTGCCTTAGTAAATACTGATATATGAAGACCTAGTAGACGAAATATTTCGCAATTTCCCACATAACTTTATCACACGTAATGTTCTTAAACGCGATATTTACTTTGGAGAAAAAGTAATCCCTTTGGGTGTCAAAGAAATCCGAATGCCTTTACTGGATCTTTGTTAAGATCATTCGCTGAAGAAGTATTCTAGATCTAAGATATCTTCTACAAATTCCTTTTGCAATTTATTCCGGGATTTCGTTACGAGATGATAGAAGAGTTGAATTAAATGAGATCAAAGTTTTTTTTTTTTTTTTTATCTCTTTCTGAATTTCCGCTCCAGTGGGAATATCTTCCATGTACTTTTCAGAATAAGTTAATATTAGGTTAGTTGGTTGTATGAGTTTACGGCACTGATTCCTCTTGAGACATAATGTGCCAAGCACAAGGTAAAAAATTTAAGGTAAAACAGATGTAATAGATTCAAGTTTTAACTTTAAAAATATAATGTATAGTAAATAGAATATGTTTGATAAAATTAAATGTATGCAATAAAAACAATGTCATTTCAAAATTTAAAATATTTCGTTGGGGATTTTCCCCAACGAAGTCAATTAAAGAAAGTGAAAATGAATTAAAAAATTTAAAACGAACAGAGTTAAAAGCAAAGCATTCGATTAAAATATGTATCACTGTCAGAGGACAAACACAATGAATATAAATTGGGAAGCTTTCTCTTGGTAAAAGGTGTCTATGTGTTAACATTGTGTGCCTCATACGCAGACGTGTCATAATAACGTCTCGACTTCTACTTGAAAGTGGATTCCATTGAAAGATAATCGATTTTATATGATGCAACTTATTATCTATATCTATGTTCCATTGATCCAGCCAGAGGGAAATAAATAGCAATTTTAATGTATTTTACTGTATCACTGTATGGAATAGCGGAGAGAATGTATCAGATGAAGATTTAGCAGCTTTATCAACTTTTTCGTTACCTTTGATACCTACATTAGAAGGTATACAACAAAAAATTAATTCTATATTTGAGGACTTGAAAATATAAATTATTTTTAATGTAAAATAATCAAAAAATATGATGAATAAAATGAGTGACTTAATGGTCGTAAGACACTCATGGAATCGGTGAATAAAATAAAATAATTCCTACTTCAACTTGATGCGTTATCCAATTCTTTAAAAATGACATTCCTTTCTTCAGTAAATACTAAACATGAAAGATGAAGTTAAGAAAGTATGAATTGAATTATCAGTTACAAAAGAGGCACCGACATGATTAGATGATTTTGAACTGTCAGTGTAAATATAAATAAAATAATGGTATCGTTTTGCAAAGTCATTAAAGTTTGGATGTATATATTTTGTGCCGTGTCCCATTTTTTTTTTAAATTTTGAAAGGTATTCTTAAAATTCGAACTCTCCTCGTACCAGGTTGAAAACTCCTTGTCTGCTTTCATGACAAAAATGTTAGATAATCGATAGCCGGGAGTTAAAATTTGCTCTCTTCTATGAAATGGAGGTATGAAATACTGTTTTGCGCGATATAATCTACCTAAAAATAAACTTTCGTCCGAAAAAGATAAAAACAATGATGAAGATGATAAAATTCTAAAATAATATTGAAGGGACAATATTTGTCACTTTACGTCTAGTGATGGTTCAAAACAGTCCACATACAAGCTTTTGATGGGAGAACTTCTAAGTGCTCCGGAACACAGTTTTAGCGTGGTTTGGTGTACAGTGTTGAATTTGCGAAAAACAGATTTTCAGGCTGAACCACGCATCTATAATCTAATCTCGAACGGATGGGAGCATGATATAGTCGGAAAAGAGTTCGATCAGAGTTCAATGATGTATGAGCTAAGACTTTTAAAATATTCAGTGATTTTTCACATCGCTTACGCAGGTTTAAAATATGAGAGCGGAACGTGAGTTTTTTTGTCAAAAATTAATCCTAAACATTTTATTTCGTCCAAAACGTTAATTAAAATATTGTTAGATTAAATTTCAGGGTCAGGATGAAGTCTCCTTTGTCTGCAGAAATACACACAAGCAGTCTTTGTCGGAGAGAATCAGAAGACGTTTTCATTTGTTTAATTTGTAATTTTATTTATTGACTGCAATTTTATTTTTTATTTATTAGTTGTCCTTCAATAGAATACATTTCTTTTCCCGTGCATGAAATTTGCGGGTCGTCAACATAATTAAGAGCTCTTACAGATAGAGGAATGTTAATTTTTATAATAAAAAGTGTAGCACTCAATAAACTCCCCTGAGGCACCCCTTTTTCTAGGGAAAAAAAAACATCAGATAGAAAGAGTTTATTTTAACTTTAAAATACCTCTGCTCCAAAAACTTTTGGATAAAATTTGATAGGTTACCCATTAATTCGTAATTGGATAAACTCCTTGAAATACCATACCTCCAAGTGTGATCGTAGGCCTTTTCAATATCGAAAAAAATAGATACAAGATGTTTGTTTTGCACAAAAACATCTCTTATCTGCGTTTCCAAAGCGATTAAATTATTCACAGTAGATCAATTTCGTCGAAAGATGCTTTGGAACGATGAAAAATTGTTTTGTTTCTTCCAAAAACGTACATGAATCTTATGTTTACCATTTTTTTAGGACTTGACATAAGCATCTCATGAGGGCTTTGTATAGATAATTTGTAGGATCTGTTGGATCTTTGTTTGGTTTTAAAATTTGATTTATGATCGCATGTTTCGAAGAATTCGGAAAGTGATGTTCCCTGCAGATTCTGTTGCAAAATCTTATTAGATTTAATAATTAATTGTATGATAGATGTTTTATGAGTAGGTAAGTGATTTATGATCTAATCCTGGGGATGAATTATGCATGTGAGAAAGAACATTTTCCAGTTTATGAAAAGTAAAATCATTATTGTAAGGTAAATTGTGTCTGCTTATAAAATTGATCTTTTTCTTTTCATCTGTAGTCTCTATTTTTTAAAAATTATCTTAATAATTATCTTAACTAGAAGTATGAGGTAGAGATAAAGCTATTGTATTTGAAATTTCCTTTGCAGGTGAAATGGTTTGGCCGGCCGTTATAATCTAAAATTGCAATCTGTTAATAAAAACACAAGATATGCGTTTAACTCTATCCCATAATTGTTTTCCTGTAATATTACTATTTATATTTTGTACATATATCATCTATGATTCTTTTTGACTTCGGTGTTAAATTCTTTAAATATGGCTTTATGTTTTTATATAAAATAAAATTTATTAGGGTAGGATATCGTTTAAAAACATTCCATGACCTCATTGGATTATTATACTTTGCAATGTTCATTCCACTATGGTTTATATGTATATAGATATTGGAAGCTGTTTTAATGGATGTATTTGCACTTTTAATTATTATGTTTGTTATATTGTCTACAATCTCATGAATACTCGGGGAATTTATCATGTCTTCATTGATAATAGTTAAAGAAGAAAATAATCACCACTTAGCTGTGTTATATATGTATCCATAATTTGGTATGGGGCTCTGCGGTATAAAATTTTCACGATCTAATTTATTTGGAAAGTGATCACTGTTGTATAAATAATTATGTGTTTTAAATATCCAGAAAGATAAGACGGACGTTGAACAAATTGTCGTATTTATTGCTTGAAATGCTCTCGTAGGTGAGTGAAAATAAATCGTTTGGTTATTGTTTAATAAGAAGAGGTTTTTATTAGAAAGGAATTTTTCTGTTTGAGTTCCTTTTGGGTTGTTATTGTTTCCCCAAAGAGTACTAAGTCCGTTCTGATTCCCAAGCAAAATAAACTCTGTAACAATAAATACATAAATAAATACATAAATAAAATAAAATAAGAAACGACTCACCAAGAAGGAGATGTCCCATGGAGACGAAAACTAGTGGAAAGTAAATTTATGTACAGAATAAAAAATGATTAAAATTTCAGAAAAATTGAATGATTTATTTCAGAGTTCATAGTTACAAAGTAACGAGCTTAATAAGGTGTTGACCTAACTCTAGCCTGGATGCAATGAATGAATTTATCATTCTATGCTACGTTGTGTGGCTCCCTGATGGTCTCCTGCTGTATTTCTTTCCAAATTTGCTCCAATTGTCGGGCGTGGTCATCAACATTCCCTGGTAGACCCAATCGCCTTCCCATCATATCCATACATGCTGTACAAAGATCTGGCTGTTTAACAAGCTGTAAGACAGTTCATAGTAACACATGTCCATATGTGGTTTGGCATTATCTTGATAAAAAAAGAAGGCCAGGGAAAAAAAGAACGGTAGCAAAACAGGTCTTAAAAAGTCGTCGACGTACCGCTGTGCTACAAGTGTCCCCTAATGACGACAAAAGGGGTCCGATTATCAAGAGAAATAGCACCCTAGATCATAACTCCTGGTTGAAGGCCTGTGTGGTGTGCTATAGTGAAAGAATGATCTGCACGCTGCCTTAAGCGTCTCTAGTCACGTCTTCAAAGATCGTCAGGGCACAGTTGGAAGCGGGATTCGTCTCTAAACTCTATAAATCCTCAGTCAGCATCATTCTAACCTTATCGAACCTAGTATCACTCTAATCTGGCTCGACAATGTGCAGGCGTGAGTCGCAGGTGGCGCATAGCGGTCAATACATTTTGTTCTATGTGCCGTCTGTGAATGGTCATGGTGGACACTCGTGTACGGGTCGTACATCTGATGGTTAATAACGATAAATCAGGCGCTGTGACAGCTGATCTGACAATCACTCTGTCCTCCCGATCTGCTGTGGCTCTAGGTCGATCGTTACTATCAAGACTCTGAAATCTGCCATTGTCCCCCCATTCTTGCCAGAATCTTTTAATCGCTGCATCACTTCGACCCATATGACGAGCGATTATCCCATTTGCCCAACCTTCCCCTTTTTTTCCAATGATACGACCTCTTTCAAACTCTCGAATCCTGCGGCGAGGCATTTTTCAAAGGTATCCTAAATCGCAATGCAGCAGAAAATTTGACCATGAGATCGAGAATCGCTTCTTATATACACTTGATGAATGCGCAGTTCCAATGCGCTGTAGCTCCCGTTATTAATTCATTAGACACCAAATTTTTATCGTTTGCATATTCGGTCCAAATGTCTTTTCATACGAAATTTCGTTACAATGGGGATACTCTTTCTTAGTGCGTCGTTTTCTTGTTACAGAGTGTAAAAAGGATGGAGAGTTGATTGATTAGGTTATAGAAATACGTAATATCATTGTAGGTGTTTGGTGGCAAGTATAATCTACAGATGCTTATTAAGGATTGATTATGAATTGTGACAGCAATGTCTTGAAGTGGGGTTTGTAAATATACACTGAATTTCATGAAAATAATTGAAAGGAATGTAAAAATACTTCTTCGAAAGAATGTCAAATCTTGTACTTCAAATACGCAAGCGTATACGCGTGTGTGGACGAAAAATAGGATTTACACGCTTGCACACTCGCGTACCAAAATTCTCACTTCATTCACTTTCACATTTCGCCGAATATCTTGTTGTGTTTCTGTAGCAATCACCTTAATAAAAATTCAAGCGGTATAACTGAGTAACCACCAACGTTTAGATCATGGAATGAGGTGGTGAGTCATGGGTAGGCTAGAAGCAATCCAGTAATTCAGATTTGCCGAGAATTCGATTTAAAGCTGTGCATCGTGTCCAACTTATGGAAACAGTTTCAGGATATCGGTTCCGTAGAGAGGAAGCCTGGTCAAGGTCGTCCAAGTGTTTCGACGGCCAAAGAAGATCACCATTTGTCCATTGCAGCGAGACGTAGCAGGGATGCTACATCTTTTAATGTTTTTTCATAAGTTGTATTCAGCCACTATAACCCGAGTTTCAAGGGTGACTGTTTCCAGAAGACTTCATGAGAAAGGGCTGCTGGCAATCAATCCTGTTGTTTGCGTCCCACCCAGTTCTACGAACCGGATAGTTCACTTAAAATGATGCAGAGATCATAGAGTTTGGAGCGTGGATCAATGGGTGACAGTTCTCTTTACTGATGAGTCCCGGCTCAACATAACCAGTGATTTTTGCCGTACTTTCATATGGACAGAACCAGGACCCGCTACCTGCCCCACAATGTCTAAGAAATTGACCATTGAGGCAGCGGAGGCTTGATGGTCTTGGCAGGAATCATTTTGGATGGTCCCACACACCTCCATAGCTTTGAAAGAGGCAGTGCGACTCTTGAGAGGTATAGGGAAGAGATCTTGGAGCCCTATATCCGTCTTTTCAGGGGTCCAATTGGTTCTGATTTCCCTGTAATGGATGACAACGTGAGGTCACATAGAGCTCATTTGGTCGACGAATTTCTGGAAAGTGAAGATATTCGCCGGTTGTATTGGCCAGCCAGACCTCCAGACTACAATCCTATAGAGAATACCTGGGACGTTCTGGAGAGGGCAATTGCAATTCACAAGCCCCTTCAGAGAACCATCCGAGACCTGAAAACAGCTTTACTGAACGAGAGGAACCAATTGCCACAGGAACTCATAAAATCCCTTAGTTTCAGAAAAAAATCACGTTGCGAGTCCTATTTATCCGTAAGAGAGGACCATACTCCCTATTAACCCATTTTTTTGTAATATTCTGCAACTGCTGTTTCATACCTTGTGACTACGATTAGTGTTACGCACTATCATGCATGTGTATTATAACTGTAGAATGGTGTTTTTTTTATTATATCTATTCTATGTACAAATCAATTTTTATTAAAATCTGTCCAGTAGTTTTAGAGATAATTGTTCAAATTGGAAAATTGTCTTAAATATGAACACCAATGTATTTGTGTTCTGGAAAAGCATGGACTATGGAAAAAAAAAAAAAAAAAAAAAAAACGTCAGCCTCACTTATTTTCTGAGTTACATCATCTTTTCTAAAAATGCCGTAACAGTGGATATTAGTCTTGTCTTTAAGTGTTAATTAGGTTTCCTGGAGAGCAACTGTATTGCCTCATATTTGTTTATTATATCCTTTAATTCTGATATCTTGTTTTGAAATCCGTGACAATTCCAAGATATCAAGGAGGCCATGAAATCGAGAAATAAAAGAAAGGAGAAAAATGCCATCTAATCCGACGAAGAGTCATCATCCATAATTATCTTGCCTTCGTCAGAAACGTAAGCATTTTATTCGTCTTTATCATCCGATTTTGGTCTATTAAGAACTTTTTGTTTTGTTTTTTCAAGATACATGTTTGTATTTGTGAACCGTATTTGACTGTAAGTAACTTCTTATGCCTGACATTTGTTTTAGGATTGTTTAAGTGTTTGTTTCCAGAGGGACCTGTAGTTTTCGGACATGGAATGATTGAAGCAATCTTTGTTTTCATTTATGGGATTATGTATGTGTGGTTTTGGAAGGAGAAAACGGAGTTTTATTTCAGAAAGGAACTTTACTTGTTGAGGGTTTTGATACAGATAGCACACTCTTCGAAACCGCAAGTCTTGGAACTTCTGTTTCTATTGTCATTGTTTGAATACTAACATTTTGTTTTTGTTTTTGGAGGAATAGTAAGATGTGGGACAGAGTTATTCGTTTTAAGTGCAGCTGCATCAGACAACCGACTGTTTGAATACGATCATTTACAATTTTTTGTACTTCAGGGAGTGAAATATTTTGATTTATCTTGACAGTTTGTATTTCTTTTTCGGTAATCTATCGAGGGCATTTGCGGGAGTAGGCAGTATGTTCGCCTTTGCAATTCGAACAGATAGACTCCGAATTGCATTCCCTGCCTTCATGCCCTACGACGGAACATTGTGCACACGTTTGTTGACCATGGTAGGATTGAATTGAATGTTCAAGCCTTTGGCATTTAAAACAGCGCAAGGGGTTGGGTATGTAAGGTCGGATGGAGCAATTTAGGTAGGTTATTTTAACTTATTTAGATACCGTTGGGTTATTCAAAATAAGGATTAGATGTTTTGTAGGTATTATTTGGTTGTCGGGACAGATTGTTATACGTTGGACGACGCAAATATTTTGCTGACTGAATGAATCTAAAATGTCGTTTTCGGTATCACATAATAATTCCGGTTCAGATATAACAACGCGTGATGAATTTAGAGAGTAATGAGGTGTAACGGTAACTATATTAATGCCTGTTTTTTTAATTTTAATATTTCCTCTGCTTGTTTTGTATTAATCAATTCCACTAAAATATTATCTGTATTTATTTTTTTTCAGATTTTACTTCTATCATTCCATAGAAAGTTTTATGAAGGAGGGTTGCCGAAGTATTCTTAAGGGTCCCGTCAGTATTTTTATCACGAAAAAGCTACATTTGTTAATATCTAATGATTCAAAAAGTTGTATTTTTTCGAGTAAGGTTTATTTTTATTATTCAAATGGTGCTCTACCTCCTTAGAGGTAGGAGAGGTTGAAGAATTAAAGTCTCTGTCAGGGAACGAAGAGGGTTTTGGATCCATGGGGTAGGGGAGGGGTTAAAGTTCGTTCCTGAGCGCCTCCACTCATCTGGGAACCCAACAAGGAGAGGCAGCCTGCCGGTCATGAGACAATTGACAGACACAACATTTACCCCAAAGGTGACACTGGAGTACTGGATACTACCCCTAAAGCAATGTGTTTGGTGTTCAAGAACCTCTCAGAAGCGATATCTAGCCGATTGTCAGGAATGGGCTCACTCTTGCTATCCGTCAACAGGGAAGCATGGGCCAAAGAGAACACATCAGAATTCCCAGACTCCTTCATCCAGCACGGGTCACCGCACTCGGAAAACATGCGGGTAAGGTCAAAAATCTGTGAAACAACGTTGTTGGTACCAAATTAAATTTATATTTTTGAATCCTCAACTAAATAAACATAAAACTAAATACAGAAAGTAAAGAATGAAAGGATACCGAACATAAAATAACCGCAAAATCAATCCCAAACACAAATAAAAAAAGAACCATACTGGAAATCTGCAAATAAAATTGGAACAAAACAAAGATTTTTTTTTTTAGTCTTTCTTTCTTTTACAATTTTTCATTCGGGTTCCTCTGGTACGTGCCTACCCCCTCCCCTCCTGTACTCAACCGAAGATGAGCCCGTAAGAAGAAAAATGGAAAAAAGATGCCGATTTACAAGTAGGAGCGTCGAAAATTAAGAAAGATCGCTAGGGTATCATGGAGGTACGTCCCCCTTGTTTATCAAAGACTGTAAACCCCATGGGGAAGAAGAAGATTCCTCTAATCCCTCGGGTTCGTGAAGCCCATACTCACCTCAAATAGGCAACCCCCTGAGGGCAAGTTAATACTACAAGGACCGAAATTTTGAGTTTCCTAGAACTAATGTAGAATTAAATTGTTGTAAATCTCATTACACTATCCATTTTCTAAGGCAACTTGTCCAAGAAAGATTGATTGATGGGTTTCTTTGTTCCCCTCTCCAAACTTCCACATAGAATTAACGTACTGCACCGAGAGGGCCGGATAAGGTATCAGTGGTTCCTGTGCTCCAACCCGCAATTCGATGGAAACAACATAATAGGCTACCGCAGCCCAACCTGCCCAACCAAATAACATTCATTAAAATATTGAATAAGAGATTAAGAGTAGTATTCTAATCTCGTACATATACTTAATTGATAAATGATGGATTAACTAAATTTGAAATTAAGAGGTTTATATTTAAGTTGCTTTTTCTTCTTACTTTTTTAAGCGTCTAAATTTAAAATCAGATTCGGGCTCATTTCAAATATCTGCTTTATAGTCACATGTATTAAAAATTAAACGAATTTAGACATGTTATATTATCATTGCAGTACGGCCACGTAATGGAATGGTGATGATAAAAAGCTCACGGACAATATTGTTTCCGTTGAGTCATGATGTCACTCAAGACCCGTTGTGCAGAGAAGCCAAAGCATATAAAATGCTTTAAGATTCCAAGTTTTCCCGTTGACGCAGTGTGGAAATTTAGAGAGGAAGAGGTCAACTCAGATATCATCCTCGTCAATAGAGGGAGACTCAAAATTACGAGAACCGTTGTCAATACCCTCTTTTACTTCTAAGCGAACGTTAATAAACATGTCGTCAACCATCAATGCATCTGAACTAGAACTGCAAAGTAAAATAAAACCACTACACGTTTTCTTTCAATCTCCTATTCTGTTTACACATTTATTCTCTTCGGAAGCTCTTTATTAGAATTTATTGAAGCATCGTGATAAAGGAGGAAGAAAAAAAAAGGAACTGCTTTCCCATGCACGCGATTTTATTGCCTCCTCGGGCTCATTTTATACTGAGAGATGTGAGGAGAAAAATTCTAATATCCTGCTCGAATATTACGGAAAGCTGGCACGATTCGAATTTTCAGAACATGGTCTAGGTTTGGAATTTTCGAAACTTTTTATTCACTTTCATAGGGAGAATATAGAGATGGAAGAAATTTTTCCCTACGCTGTTATTAAATGAGTCTTGAAAAGGAGGGAATTTTATAAATTTCGATAATTCGCTTTTCTTTCATCCAAAATATTCTATAAATCAATATTAATTTTCAAAGGAGTTCTTTTTGTGCTGTTATAGAATAGAATTAAAATATAAGAATCACTTAATTTTTAACATTTTGAGGGTTTGAAAAAATGTATATTTAAAATTTCGTATTTCATACAGATTTATTCTGAAAATGATTTTAGCGTGTTTAAAAGTTGTAAAACTATCAAAAACTTAAGTTTATTAAAGTATGATTTCTGATATTACATTCGTATAGTGGAAGCGTAATATGAATTCTCCATTTCAAAAATGTTATATTTTTTATTTGTTTTTAAATGTTATTAATAAATTTTTACTAAACTTTTTCTTTCCTTTCAGCTTCTTTTGTTTTTCTCGATATTAGTATAAGGGCGAGCAAATAGATACGAAAACTAAAAGAAATAATAAATAAAAGCAGATGATTCTCCCATAAAACCAATTATTAAATGACAAATTAAAAATGAGTGCAAATGATAAATTATTAAAGTAGATAATAAAATTCATTTCTGATATTGAAATAAAAGCAGACAATAATGTATATACCTTAAGCAAACTAATTTTAATCATTGTTTTTATAATGTATAATTAAGTCACACTTTTCAACCTTACACCATGTATTTTTTGCCTACGCATTTCTTGACGACATTTTCTAAAAATAACATATTAACACATGTTGAAAAAATCATCTGTAATGATGTCTTCAAATAATGATTCTAAATAATCATTTAGAATCATTATTCTAAAAGAGTTAGAAACAAATGATAGAAATAAATTTACTTTACATTTATCTATGAACTTTGCCATAACAAATTAATTAGATATATGATAAAAATAATTCATAAAATTGTAACACCGGTTAATGCTTTTTTAGGACATTATAATTATTCAATTTAGCTGTTGCATATTAATTAATCAAAACAGATTGCATGTGGGGGGGAAGAAACATCCGAAAAACGTTTAATTTTAATCTATCATTTAAGATAATTCCAAACACTTTTATGTTATTTTGAATAATAACTTTTTATGTTATTTTAAATAATAGTTTTATCATATTATAACTGTCTTGAATAATAACTTACGTCTTAAAATAATGAATCTTGCATGAGAAAATCAATAATCTTCCGCAAGTGCGATACGAGAATTTATTTGAAAATTATATTTCACAATATTGTAAAAGAACCGTAAGTGAATTTATGAGAGACATCGAATTTATATTTCGATTCCTTTTTAAATTACCAGAGAAACTCCCTTTATACTCAATCTTATTTGGTTTTCTGTTTCCTAACACCATAAAGAAATTGTTCTTTGTTTTTCAATATTTCTGTAATGCAAAACTGTCACACGTAAATTTATGGACAAAAGTTATATCTCGAATTCTATAGAAATTATAATAAAACAAGTCGTGTACATTAGCCAAGCACATTTTGCAGGCAAAACTGCGGTAAAGACATTTTTCTATATTTATATTATTTATGTAATGCAAATAATCGCGTAGGTTAACTTATGGAACACAAAAATATATTATTCGATTTCTATAGAAATTGTCTTAAAAACTCACTGCATGCACCACTCCAAAATTTAGGTGGCTCATGTAGCCAAGTCCGGCGTTGTTTTCGTCAAGTCGTGAATTCGAGCCTTCTTGCAATTAAAGACTGTCGTGTAGCCAAGGCAGATGTACTTTAAATCTGTCGAGGCTCAAAGTCCTCCTGTTGCCATAGTATGGAAGTAAGGAGAGGAAGATTGTAACTCAGGTTTCGTCCTCGTCAATCGACCAAGATTCAAAATTACGAAGTCCGTCGTCAATAGCCCTCTTGTTCCTTCTAGCTTGACGTCAAACAAACAAAAGGAAAAAAAAAAAAAAAAAAAAAAGGTTTTCGAGTCCTGAATTCTGTAATGATTCGTTGATTGCTTATAAGCATTACACTGAAAAACAACACGAGAGGTACTGACAACGAACTTCGCAATTTTTTACTCTGTCAAGTGATGAGGTTGACACCTGAACTGTCACATCCCGCACAAAGAAGGAGTTGCCCGATTGTAATGCAATTTCGTATGCAAAGATATTTGGACCGAACATGCAAATGATTAAAATTTGGTGTCCAATAAATAAATAGGGGGAGTTACAGCGCATCAGATCTGCGCACCCAGCAGGTGTATGTAAGAAGCGATTCTCAACCTGAGGGTGAAATTTTCGGCGGCATTACGATTTAGGATACCTTTCAACGATTGAAACAATGCCTCGCTGCAAGATTCGAGCTCATTACGAGCAACTGACAGAGTTTGAAAGAGGTCTCATCATTGGATTGAAAGAGGCAGGTTGGGCAAATCGGAGAAACGCTCGTCATATGGGTCGAAGTGATCCGACGATTAGAAGATGCTGCCAATAATGGGTGGATAATGGCAGATTTCAGAGTCATGATGGTAACGATCGACCTAGAGCCACAGCAGATCGGGAGGACAGAGTGATTGTCAGTTCAGCTGTCACAGCTCCTGATTTATCGTTATCAACCATCAGATGTACGACCCGTACACGAGTGTCCACCATGACCATTCACAGACGGCACATAGAACAAAATGTACTGACCGCTATGTTACCTGCGACTCACGCCTGCACATTGTCGTGCCAGATTACAGTGGTGCTTGGCTCGACCAGGTTAGAATGATGCTGACTGGGGACGTATAGTGTTTAGTGACGATTCCTGCTTCCAACTGTGTCCTGACGATCATCGAAGGCATGTCTGGAGACAACCTGGGCAGCGTGCCGATCCTGCTTTCACTATTGCACGCCTCACATACTACTCTCAACCAGGAGTTATGAACTGGGGTGCCATTTCCCTTGATAGCTGACTTCTTTGTTCGTCATTAGAGGCACACTTACAGCACAGCGGAACGTCGAGGACATTCTGAGATTTGTTTTGCTACCGTTCCTTTTGCAATACCCTAGCCTTATTTTTCAGCAAAATAATGCCAGACCCCTTACGGCACATGTTATTATGAACTGTCTTACAGATTGTCAAATACTGCCTTGGCCAGCCAGGCAAAACGCTATTTAAAGAATAATTATCAGTAAAAAAATATCAAAACAATGTCTAATTTTTGTAATAATTTGTTAATATGATGTATAGATATATACCTTTAAAATAAAGCATAATATAGTTCAATTTGAAAGCATTTAACAAAAATATAAGCTTTTATAAAAAGTTTGTCTGAGCCCAAAATTGCAAAAAATTGAAAATCTTCATGTGTCTGCTGTTTGAAAGAAACATATATTAAACATATTTAAAAATAAATGAAATATATGAGATAAATAAAGTAAAAGTATATGAAATGTGCAATAGAAATTTTAAAGTATTTCGTTAAATTTATTTTGCTACTTAATTTCAATATCTAATATAAAATAAAGTAAAACATGTGTAATCTAAATTGTACTATTTCTTCAATCAGTTTGTTTCAAAACTTCGCACAATTATACCAAAGGTAACAAGGTACATTTTGAGCTAAAAATTAAAAAATTGATATTTTCATCAATTTTCGGCATTTGAAAGGTGCCAAGTCCCCTTAACAGTACTTTTTTAAAAAATATAATTTTAAAACACACTTTCTGATATTTAGAATTTTTCAGAACCTACACTGAAATTCTCTGGATTTTACGTTGCAGATAAAGGGGAATCAGGATTAGATTCCATCTTGAACCCGAATTCAAACGAATTAAATAATTAAGGGTAGCAAGGCAGGTGAACAGTTATAGAATACCTTATCTAAGACTCCTTATTTTTTGGTATATAACTATATTTTCACATTATTAGTAAGGCTTTGATTTTTGTGAGCCTAATGATATTTTGATGATTCTATAGAATTATAAAAGTAATTCTTTTTGTCAAAGTTTTTTTTTTTCTGTTTGAGTTCAATATGGATATGATTTGTGAGATATATTTGCGTATAGGTATCATTTTAAAGAGACCTGTTAAACAATATGTTTCTATTAATGGTACCTAAGTATTTAAAGAAACGAATTTTTTTTTTCAAAGTAATACCTAAATTTTAAAAAAAGTATTTTTTAAATGAAAAGAAAAAAATTAAAATTTCCATAATTACAAAGTTCTATGATTTTTTTCAAAGAAAATATGCAGTAATATCACTAAAAATTGATTTATATATTTTTGTACACAGATTTGTTTATGTTGAGTAAAATATTTCGTATATTTGTGGAATATTATTTTTAAAAATAGTACCTAAATGCAAGTATATTTCATAATTCATGTCCATTTTTAACTCAAAGGGTAAGGAAAACTTTTTGAGAAAAAAATTACTTTTACAGTTCTATATAATGAAGAAACATAGGTACATAAAAAGGCATAGGTACATATTAGGCACATAAAAGGCTTAAGCTGTATGAATAATTTTAAAACATAAATGTCATAAAATGAAAAAAAAAAGTTGAAGAGGAAAAGCATTATTTATCAATATTTACATTCTGGGTTTTTCATTGATTATTTATTAACGTAGCTATTAGAAGCAATACCAAGTCTATTGGAGATGGACCTCGTAATTTCGTAATTGAAATGAGGAGGTTGGCAAAAGGGCTGACACTTCCTCTAAGCTAAGCAGACGGAAGGACTTGCAGCCTTGACGATTTTCACATGCATCAACCCCGTTACATGACGATTCATTAGTGGCACCAGGACTCATACCTATGACTCGATCGAATCAGAAGCTGCGTATCCATAACTACTGGGCTACTGCAGAATTATTTTTATATTGAGAGTGAAAGTGTTATGCACAATATAGCGCTTCCTACGTAGATACTGGATTTCTGACTTTGTAGCAATTATTTCTATTTTTACCTCTTTATGGCAACAGACAGGTTATGTGTGCTACGAGTTAATTATTTTAAAGGTACTGAAACTTAGTTTTTATAGTATTAAGTCGTAAAATTTCACTCTGCTTTATTCAATTGGATGCATAACATGAATAGACACAGATCAATATGACGAGAAAATTTTTGACTTCATCTCTTCGATGAATGAGTTCATTCGATAATAATAACGGTTGTGTGCATACGCTGCACTTGTTTGCCCCGAAATCTATAATCTTATCACCAGACGCTTTCTCTGTTTTGTTGAAAGGAATAACAAGTAACTGTCTAGTAAGGAAAAAGAGGAAAACATTTTTAACAGAGAAACGTGGCAAACTACTTATCAGTTATTTTATGTTTCTCTAAAATGAAATACAGTCCTCTCTTGGTAATCCGACATATATCAGACTAGAACCTCACTGGATTTCAGAAAAAGCTGTATTACGGGAACATAATTAATAATAAAACATTTAAACAGTAAATATTACGTATCATTGCATGCAATTTAATACAGTATGTGCAAATAAAGCGTCAAACATACGAAATAACTGCAAATACAATAAATATGTTGCCTGATATTTGTAGTCTTTAATACTGTGACATATTCAATTTTTAAAAGCAAACGATTTAATCTTAACGTGATACTTTTTTAAAAAATATTATCTATTCAACTTTCAAAGGCAAACGATTTAATCTAATGTGATACTTTTTTTAAAAAAATATTATCTATTTAACTTTTAAAAGCAAACGATTTAAACTTAAAGTAATACTTTTTTCAATATTCTTTATTAAGATATATTTTTTTGGCAACACCAGATCATATTTTTGATTTTAGATAATTTTCTGGCAACAAACATAAAAAAAGAGAATTGAGTTTGGCTCAAAGACGTAAAGACGAACGTTGATAAATTGTGCTTGTGGAAATTGTGTATCTAATTTGTGTTTGAAAAGATGTGCGCAAATAAACGTGATGTTCTGAAAACAAGTCATCTTTATTAATAGTCTGCAATACAGTACGATATATAATAGATTTAAAAGACAAAATAATATACGCAACGCTTAGATGCTGTGATTAAACGCCGGTTTATATATAGGATCGCGATATTGATAGACTCACGACAACAGATCCTGTAGTGAACCCTTGCAACCACTCGGCCAATAAAAAGTTAGCTCTAGTTCTTTCAATCCGGAGTGAAAGTCACGTCCCTCGTTGCTTTCCGAGCATTAATTATGAAGATACAAAACATACAGCTATTTTTGTACAATGTTTGATAACATTTAAAACTTTATTTTTTTCATGTAACTTAAATAGTATTAAGTTAAATTTAATTTCAATAGTTAAGATAGTTAGGTAAATATGGTAATGGGACTTCATAACGAATATGCATTCGCCATTTCAAACAATTGATTGAAATTTTGCTTTGATGTGATTTAAGTAATTTGGGGTCTCGGTTTCGCTCTGGTCGTGGTAGCCTAGTGGTCTTGGTGTCGATTCGCGGCTAGCAATGTTTTCCTAGAGTCATGGATGCGAGCTCTGAAGCTACAAAAGATTTTCTGTGCAGTGAAGCTGATGCACTGAAAATCTGGTCAAGGTCCAAATTCTTCCATTCGTCTGGTTGAAAGGATTGAAGAAGGAACCAGCTCAGGTGTCCTTATCACATGACCGAGGTTCAAAATTACCATGTCCGTCGCCAATAACCATCATGTTTCTCAGTGCGGCATTAAGATGCAATTACAATAACATTGGGGATTCACTCTAATGAGGAAGATTCATATGGGTTTTGTTTAAGTTAATAATGTAGTGTGTTCAACGTATTCTATATAAGATCTATGATAATTATTTACTATAATGTCATAGAATTTCAATGCTTCAGATTTCCTTACAAACCGCTTTCTTAAGAGTAAGCAGTATAAGTAAATAATACTCTTCCATTCCAGGGGTATCAATTTTAAGATATTAATCAAATTAAACTTGTACAATGCTGTCTTGGAAATCATAAATTTCTGGAGAAACATGAAATCCTTGAAAAGCCTTTGAATGGATAAAATACAATTTTTATTACAATTTCTGTGTTCGTTTAGCAGTTTTATATAAGCAAAAATGAGATTTTTTTTAAATACAAAACTACATTTTAAATATATTATTGAATTCACTCTGATAAAAGCAATAGTTTCTAGTGAAAGAATACTGAAATACCTTTTATCCAAAAATTTTCGTCAATTTTAATTGAGCAATATAAACACTTTTATTGTGTAAACACCTTTTACTTCAATAATACGAGTATATTACTTGTTGCCGAATATTGTGAAGTAATGTAATTATGGAAGAATCAAAATTTTTGCTAAGGTAATTACGTTGCAGAGCGTATTACCTTATTGCTCTATATTAGTTCCATAAGAAATATTTACAATTATGTTACATATTTTCAATTCCTTAGGTTTCCATACGAGATTTCTTATTACTTGAAGTTTATTCTCTTCCACATACGATCGTAATAACCTTGTAGTTTCGAGTCCTGATACTGTTAAAGACTCCCTCCCCTATGTAGGGGGATTGATCCCCGTTAAATCTGTCAAGGCTCCACGATCTCGAATGGCGTGGTGTGGAAGATTCGATAGGGAGTTACAAAGTTAGGTATCACCATCGTCATTTGAACGAAGCTCTCAATTATGAGATCCTTCGCCAATTGCCCTCGTGTTGCTTCTCAATGACATGTAAATAAACAATCTGATATTAAATCATTACTCCTCATTACAATAATAAATACACGATATATGCCAGCTTGTTAAAAGCAATGTTTCAAAATAAACGATCTATTTCATTTGTCAGACAAAATGTCAGCATACAATGAACTATATAAAAGCATTATGGAAATGAAGTGGCCTAATATACAGGGCAAAACTCTTTACTTGTTCAAAGTTATTTCAATAAACAGTGGATTGCTAATAGATATTAAATTTATGTGTAGGTTTGATATAATTAACTTCCTGATTTACCTAATTAATTAGGAATATAAATCACTTCATTACACGATATAGCATAGTTAGCGTTCATTAACCAAATTGAATTTACAAATAATAAATTCGTTGATTAAAATATAATACTGCTTATAGTTACATTCCTTTCTCATTTTTGATATATATATAAATTGCATAAACAAAAGTTATAACAAATCTATTAATTCTAACACATTAATCCATTAATTGCTGTTAAACTGACTTGTTTTTGTACCGGGTAGAAGAGCTTCTGTAATTATTTTTTCATGAAAAACTATACTTTAAATTTTACAACTACTATCCTTATTATATTGGTAGACATTTCTCTGCAGCAAAAAATATATGGAAAGTCGGGTTGATGGAAAGATGGTTGCTTGTTGAGAAATCTATCCTTCCTCGATCAAAAAATTAGCTTCTTGTCAAAATGTACTTGTTGAAATCTTTAGTATATGACGAAATATTCTGCTGTAAAGTAAGTACACACTTATTAAATTTGAAAATTTCTAGTCTGACAAAATCGGCGATGCAACCAAGATCATTTTCTATTAATCGGAAAGAAAATGTTTCGATCATTTAAAACCATTGTAATTATCGTACTGGTCATGTATTAATGATAAATAGATGAGACTTTTAAGACAGTAGTTTTACAGCGGGGGCAGCTAACATTTTGGGGCATTTTATGTGATATTTTTGGAATTGAAAGTTTATCCCAATAAATGAAACGTGTCTTATGTAAATTTGATTAGAATTAAGGAAGTGTAGTGAATATGTTTGAAGAATCGCATTTATAAGCAACGAAAACTTTATTAATGGGATTGGTGGTAGAGATAGCGAGTTGAATTTATCAATGTGAGGTATCCGTATCAGATTTACGTTGAGTAAAGAGCCTTAGATGTGAGCAGGGAACAAATCTACAATGAGTTTAGAATTCAATCCATCATCTACAAATCTTCTAAGGACTCGAACCCGATTGGTTTGGTAAGATGAATATTAAATTATTACATGGAATCAGACGCATATTAGGACCATTTTCAGAGGCAAAGAAGGACAGATTTATTTGTTCATATTCAAATAAATGAATAAATAATTTTGTTCTTATTACACTTTGACTTTCTGTTCACGGAACGATTGATCACTGACTATTTATATAATTAATAATGATAGCAGAAATAATTAATAATGATTTATTATAGCTTTCAAAAATAAATCTGCATTTGCTATTGTTCATATATTTTATAATTCTGTATTCCAAATTATATTTAAAGGGCACAATGCAAATTTACAGTGTGACATTTCAGCCCAGAAATATTTTATTATTATTATTACTAATTGACTTCTTAGAAGTGACGGTAAGTAGACGTACACGTTATACATCATACTTCTTGTTTATTAATGAGTAAGAAGTTATATTAATGATAAAATTATATGCGTTATTATATCTTACCTCTCTTGTTGATATAAATATCTGAATTCAAATGCTAAGCATATTCTTGTTAAAAAAAGGAATATATGCAACATGCTTTATAATTTAAGAGTTTGAAAACGATAAACTATTCTAAAATAATTAATTACTTAAGGCTGAAATAATTCTAGAATAGTCCTACATATTGATTCAGAATGCATGCAATTCAATGAATCGAAGTTTTGAATCTACATTTTTGAATTAAAATATCTACGGTCTTGGTGAACTAATCAAGATTTTATGAGCTATTGTACGATTTATTATAGTAAGGATTTTACTAATGAAACGAGATGCTTCTTCTCTGATTTAATAAGTTACTTAAATTATGCCAAATAGATCTTTTAATGGAGATAATAGTCTCTGATCATAGAACGGATTAGAAAATAAGAATTAAGAACAATGACTCTCTCAAGTGAAAGGACTATCATATAGCGCACGCATTCGTTTATTAATTAAATTATATAATTTAAAGTAAACATTTACATAATTCTCCATACCTGGAGGATGCTACGAGTAGGTGGTGTCCCAGACTTGAAGTTTAATTCGTGTACGGAACTTAGAAGTGTCGCCGAATGTCTTAGTGTCAGTGTTGTGTGTGTCTTGTATATGTTGTCTTGTACGTGGATTTGTAGAATTATTGGCGAGTTTCTTATTTAAAATGACGCCAGGAGTGATGAGGAGTAACCACAAAGAAAAAGAAAGCGTCCTTTATTCTTCAAAATACTTTTCACACTTCGGAAAATTAAACGAGCAATGGCCCTCTACGGGTCCTTCATATGTAAAGATAAAGTTTCAAGAAGGACTATTCCAAACTAAAATTCCGTTATTTCATGAAAGTGGAGACCTTTGTATCAACTAACGTAATTATAAGTAAGGATACTGTGATATCTTTACAAAAAAATTTATTACATAATTAAAAAATAATGCGAATATAGAGAACAATAGAAAATATTTTTCAGATGATAGATAGAGCTTGTAATACAAAGCTATTACATCCTTCCTTTTTATACTATTTTAAATTTTATGTATAATAGTTAGCAATAAATGGTCTTGAGAAGAAAAAGTCACGCAATAATAATAAAGTTATTTTATTTATGAACAATCAATATTCAATCTATAACCACTCTATCTGTAGTAATAGTTCCTATTCGTGTCTGATCAAATGTTTAATATAATAATCAAGCGTACATCTTATCTAACTGATAGAGTTCGAGTCCTTAAAAGATTTAAAGGTGAGGATTCGAGTTCATGACTCTCGGTAGATCTTTCCTTCTATTATCCGATAACTTCTTGCGCTTTGCAGCACGGCCACCATTCCTTCCTTTATTGTTTCAGGTCCACATTTTCCCACTCATAAACTTCCAATCACAGTAGTCCTCATTTCTCCATTTACATATGCATATTTCTTATTCTATTAATTACACTTCAATAATTCTTATCTAATCTACGTTAGCCACATTTTATCTGTTGGGAGAGATATTCAATTCTAACAACGTCACATGAAATGTACTAAAGTGTTTGGGAAAAAAAGTTTAAGGGAAAAAGCTAAAGAGAGTCCTTTACCTAAACATGCGTTCTAAAATGGTTCAATACTATTAGCTTCTTAAATGTTCTATGCATAAGAGAGTGATAGAGCAAGGCATTTATATCCAAACCGTAGAATAATATTATCCTCAACCGAATCCAGTGACTCAGCGTTGAATTCATTTCTGAAACCCACTCAAACCCCTTAGTAATATAAATTACTCTCCTATAAAAGTCAATTTTTGTATTAGTCTTACTCTTTCAGTAAATAAACATAAATTTGTAATTTCTCCCCTTGTATTAGAGCACAAACGATCAATAAAACAAAGTTTTAGGAATCCTCACTCTGATTCTGTTTTAATGCACATTCCAAATAGTGTACATAAGATAAGAAGCTCGAAATCAAATTATTAACACTTCTAATTTTTAACTCTATATCCTGTCTTGTTTAATATTGAATTCGATACAATATCACGAACTGTAAGCATTGAAATCATTGTTCAAGAACTCGATTGAAGAAAATATTTTAAAACATATTTATTCGGTTCTCTTATTCCAAAAGTCCCCATGCTTGCATGTGAGAGAGTTGTCTCATTATTTCTATTTTCATTGATACCTAATAGCGAATGAATTGTCTGCACTAATATACATTTGCTGTAAATTATTATAATACTGAATTTCCTTTTCATCAAAATAACACCGTTGCTTAATTTTCTTGCTCAAGATAAATAACAATTTTACGGTTTTCAAAACTGGAATTTTACTTGAACAATTTTATACAGTAAATGAATTTATCAATAATACTTATTTAGGATAATAATTATTTATGCATTATTATTATTTAATGGATTAGAAAATCGTTGAAACAGAGCTCTGCATCAAAATTTTAATATGTTAAATATATTTCATAACAACTAATTTTTAATTTAACCTATTGTTTGATGCAGTCTTTAAGCATAAAGTTAGATTTTTTCTTTATATTTAAATTCCAAACCTATACACCCCTCAGAGATTTATTTTTTTCAGGAAGCATGAAATTTATGAACCCTGGGCCCCCGAGTGATCAGGAGTTCTTAATATTTCGTAATATGTTAAGTAAACATGAGTAAAATGCCTGAGGAATGCCCTAGAGATTCTGACCTTATCTCTGCCCTCCTCCTCATCCCAATTAATTCTTACCATTTACTTCCTCCTTTTATCTCACGTCTCGGTCACAGATATATATTTGTAAAAAATTATTTGCGGTGCGGCGGATCCCCTAAGCGATTGTGTCAGATGTTAAGACGCCTTAATAACAAACCCGAAAGGGAATCCGTAAAGAGCAGAATTTCTTTTGATCCATACCGACAGTTCATGGGCTAAAATCTCTGCCATCTACTCAAGGTCAAAAAAACATATCCATTCGCAGGATAGAAAAACCATTCCCAAAAGTGGCGAAGTAGAAAATACAAACATAGCCACCGAAGTGGTAGCGTGACGCCCGCTCGACCCGGGCTTCATCTTGTGCCATCACTAGATTCAATTATTAAACACTACGACACAAATAATTAAAGAGACACTAGAACAATCTTTAAGCAATTTATTAACATATATTTACTATGATAACTACTCCCTATGCTCTCCCGGGCAATATTTCTATTAGCCACAAATTAACCCACCAATTGTAATCTAATAGACTCTTACCACTAATCCTTCCTCTACTGCAACTCAGACTCTGGATCAACTGTTGAGAACAACAGCAAAGTGACGTCTTATAGCAATCTTTAATCTAACCCTTTAATTCAATCAGCTTATATATAGCTTCAGCTTCACTTCTCCTACAGCCTCTCTCTTTCAACCTCTCTACTTCTTCAGCCTCTCTACTCTTTCAGACTCTCTCTTTCAACCTCGCTTTTTCAGCCTCTCTTTCTACTTTCAGTCGGAGTTTATATATTTCCTAACTCACCCACTTCACTTCATTTCTAACTGCTTCACATAATTACTCTACGTATTCACGCTTCATTTTTGGTTGGGCAAAGGTTGTTTAGCAAAAGCAATCAATCTCAATTAAAAGTCCCCAAGGTTAGTGAAGAGAAACTGCGAATAGCCCAATGTCACAGTAGGACTTGAACACATTCGATGACTGAATGATTTCGGAGGCCTGATATTTTCTGCCCCTCCACTTGGTTTTGCCCCTCCAGATGGCTGACCTTGGTGAAAGGACGATTCGAACCACCGTTCTATCGGTCTGTGAAACCATAGCCTGACATTGGTTTACATTGCCTTTAACAACAAACATAATGGGAAATTCCTTTTGGCTTAGTTTGTAAAGTCATTTCCAAAGAAGACTGGATAAATTTTCTTTGGATCCAGAGATTGAGGACTCGAATCACTACTCCTCCACTTAAGGGTACATGACCTTCCCTCCCCAACGGAGTAAAAACTATCACCCGTAGTTGCGGAATATAGCTCCTTGTCACCCAACGCAGCTTAAAACTACTGTTTGCATATTCCTCTGATGCATATACTTACCTTTGTGTATCTAACTAAGATACCTGCTTATAAAATCGCAATAAATGATATTCCGGTTTCCGAACCTGATATAAACCCGCCATCTCAACTAAGGACATCCTATGTCATCAAAGGATATCTGAATGACTCTCAATATAATGAGAGGGAATTCATATAAATTGAAATAATGATTGCAAAAACAACTTCCTAAAATATATCCTTCCGTAAATCCCCTGGTTATTATATTTAACACAATGATATCGGAGGGAAAGAATGTGGGGGTTCTAATCAACAACGACAACAGAAATTAAAAAGCGTAAATAACTAACTCGTTAGGGAATCCCTTTTGGTCTATTATTCAAGAGCACTGCAAAATATGACAATGTAAGTTTTTTCTGAACCAGACGGATGGAATCCAACGGCAAATGACATTCTACTCCATGAGGTAGAATACCCATAAAAATAAGTGGTAGAAGGCCTCTTTACGAAGAATTACTTTTGGTTTCTTATAAATTAACGAATGCTTGCCATACTTTGGTCAAAAAGGATTATTACTCCAACAAAAACAACCAACGAAAGGCCAGCCGGACTCAATGTCATATATCTCTATTTTCGACTTTTTTCTTCTTGTCATTCCATCCTCTTTTTCCTTTTCCTTTTTTGTATTTAAAGTTTTGTCTAGATCATATATACGCAATATTTTTTTATAAATTGAGGAATATTTGGGGCAGCCTGATGAAATATAGCGTTTAAGCCGTCAAAGCCAAAAACTTTAAGCATCATTTTTTCGATATATTGCATATGTTCAAACATTTGGTATAAGTTCATTATTTCGAACGTTTTACAATACATTTTACGTTTTCTGATTTTTCTCATAAGTCATTTATTTTTTTAATTAAATTTTTTTCTTTCCTTTTGAAAGAACAGACAACTGGGTAATGTTAAATCAGAACACCTTTTTTTTGTTACTATGTCAATCTATGTTAAAATGTTAAATTATATATGTTATTGATCATACTGCTTCGCTTAGTAATATGAATAATAATGTTTATGAAATTAAACGTGTGATATTACAAATATTAAATAATACATGTTATGGCCCATCTATCTTCACTAAAAAATGAGTATTACTTCTTTGGACGGTAATTAATACATGTTGCTATGTTATTATTTATCTCTCGAAATGAGAAATAAATATGTGAATTGAAATACAAAGAATACTTTCGATGGAAAAAACACATACTAAAGCTTTTTATAATTTAAATGTGTCCAAAGTAAAAAAATTATTAAAAAAAAGAAGCTACTGATTGCTTTAACAATGTATAAATATGTAAGAATACAACATAATACTTATAAACAATACCATACATGAAGTAACATTATAGATGAATGTAACACTAAATATATATAAATAAATGTTGTAATAAAATTATATTACTTATGAAATCTTAAATTGAAATTCGGATAAGATTATTCTTTTAACAACTTAACAACATTATCAGTACCTGATACGGGTAAAGCTTTTTGAGCTTGATTTGCCCGTATGTGGGAGGCATCCCATTTTCGAAGCTCACGTTTCTGATAATCAAGTATAATTTATTCTAGTTTAGATTCATAGATGACATTAATAATCCGTAGAACAAGTTCTTTCGATATTTTGTTGTCTTTTGATTAGTCCCGAAAAGCGTGCTTTCTTGTGGGAATTTTGTATAATAGTTCATAAAAATTTCACTTGTGTAAGATTTGAAGAAAATCATTTAACTGTCGTTAGCGTATTATGAAAAATATGTAACTGATTTTTTTTTATTTTATATATTTCATATTCTTGAATTTTTGTGTAAAACGAAATTGAATGATTCTGATAAAAGTAGCAGTGACTGCGTAGTCCTGACCACAGCAACTGTGAGCATTTAATATAAGCGGAATCCAAAAGCTCTTCAGAATTAAACAGAGCTTCCAAAACGCTTTAGATTTTAACAAATCTCCTTCTTCTGATCAAGTAATTTTGGATGATGATTTCGAAGAGGCTCGGACTTTTTAAGGAACTCATATGAAAGATCCTTTAAATGATCCATCAAGATTTTTATTATTATTATTCATTCACATGAATTCCATTTATTCGTTGAATGAATAATCAAATTATGAAAATAAATTCATCGTTCATACTATCTCATGTGAAAAATGGGACAACGACATTTTATTAAATTCTTCATATATATTTAATTTAATTCTAATAATTATTTCTTACTCATTTTTTTGTCTATAAATACAACTTTCTTCAAATTTAAGCAGTAAAACCAAGGCAAGAAATACCAACTGGCGTGTTAGAATTTCTTGGATTGCTAAGTGATAGATCACCTAAGCCTTTTCAATAACTTCTGCTTCTGAGTGTATTAATTATAAATTCGCTTTTTAAGGTGAAATATTCCTCTTTCTATGTGTATTATATTACTCTTTTATAAATAAAACTACTCTAATATTATACATTTCTCAGGTTATTTTCAAATAAAATTTATTGGGTGAGAAATACATTAGTTGAGAAAAATTTATAATTAAATTTACCATTGGCAATCACTGATTCAATGCAGCAGAACAGTTGGATTTTGATAACGCATCACAATTTTAATTTTATGTTGCGACTGTAACATTTCATTTAAGACCTTAACGTACTAGAATCCGAAAACAGAATCTTTTTGATAGAAAATTTCGATAAAGAAGAAAGCTGAATTTCAAACTAGAGAGAATTTGGATTACAATTCATGAAATATCATGAGAAATTGTAAATAGTAAAAAATAAGTTTTATAAATTTACAGTGCGTAATTTTATCATTTCACTCTATTAATGGAGAAAGATAGCTTTGAAATTAAGCATAGGTTGCACATTTATTTTTAGAAACTGATTTCTCATTTTCATACTTATAGCACAAAATTAAGTATAACGCTTTTTATGTTGTGGAAAAATCCGAACAGTGAAATTGTAGGATCATAAAGTTAAATCCTCATATAAATTCAAATGAATTTATAACAATTGAATATGAAATTATATTTTATACAAATATATCGAAAATTGAATAAGAGCTGGTTTCTTTTCTTCGAATGTTGTATAAATCAATTTTATTAAAATAATCTAAAAGGGATATATTCCTAAAACTTATGAATAATTCAATCAAAATATTAGAAGTTCGTATAGTTCATAAACATCCTCTCTCTCTCTCTCTCTCTCTCTCTCTCTCTCTCTCAGTCTAAAAAATAAAATTTACGAAATGTGTTTTCACAAAATAATAATTTTTTTCGTGGTTATTTTTAATGTTCTTTATAACTATCATCTTAAATGAATTCTAAATGTTTCTTTTATGAATTAAATTTAAAAATTATTCATAACACAAAATAACACTATAATATTATTATGTAACTATGTTGAAAATTTTAAGAAAAGTTATATCCTTTTCATCGAATATTTTATTAGACACTTTTATTAAAATGTTATATTAAATCAATTTATACCAGAAAATAACGCTTATAAATAATTTATTCAAGAAAGCTGGTCTTTTTATAGTTCATAAAGCTCCAAGTCGTGGAAAAAATAAGAGTTAACTAAATAAGTCTTCATAAAATAAAAAAATGTTTGAAAAAAGATGTGTTTTTTCCGTGACGATTTTTTTAATGTTCTTTAACTATTACCTTAAATGACCTCTTAATTTTTCTTAACTTAATTGACTTCTCTTCATTCTAAACACGTCTTACGTTGCATAAACTTTGTTTTCGCTTTTTTTTTCAGGAATCTAATGTGAAAGGAATAATTACTTTTCCTGTGCACCAATGACAATTAAATATTAATGCCTTCATTGTAAGTAAGGGCTACTTAAGGGCATAATGAAAAGACGTGCTTTCGACAAAGGCTTCTTTTTATTGTCGGTAATTTAGATACTTTTTACATAGTAAACATCATAGAAAAGAAGTGATTAAGGAGAAAAAAAAATCTGATCATAAAAGATTTTTGTTTACTACTAAAACACAAAAATGATTAGAACATAACATTTTGAGAAGAAAAAGAAAGCCATGTAATTTTTACTATTCTTGAAAAGGAATATTTCTGTACCTTATCTATGAAAGACACAAGCTTTATGTCCTTAATTGTACCCATATATAAGCATTTATCTAATTAAAGGCAATATAAAGGGTAATAGCGACGGATGCAGCTATTTTATACCAATGTCAAGTGACTCGAATGACATCTGAATTAGCATTACTCTTTCCTAACTATCACACCACGTTCATGTGAACACTGCGAGCCCTGAAAAGTCTCATGTGTGCCATCCCACTACAGGATGGGTCTTTAATAGTATTACTTCTCGAATCCTCAACACGTCTGAGGAATTGTGTATTGAGGAGCAACTCGGGGCTATTTGCGATTTGCCTCGTAATTTCGAATTTCGGTCGATTGACGAGGATGACATATGGGTGCTGGCATCTCCCTCTCTAAACTTCCACATCAGGGTCAATGAGAGGATTAGAAACCTTTACAGATTTCACGTGCATCAGCATAACTATATGCCGGGTCATTTAGGATTTGAACTCACGACTCGATGGAAACGACTCCGGCCGAGAGTTCGTGACCTTGACCTCTAGGTTTCCGCAGTCACTTTGCACAGAAAAAAAGTGAAAAGATGGACCATGTAGTCAAAATAGACCAATGCGTCGATTTTTAATTGACACTCAGTTGAAATCTTATATTTCAAGCTTCTGTGCTTCGAAAATCTCTGTATCGAACTTTTTTCATGAAATTCGAATTTTTACTATAAAATAAAGTTTCTGTACATCAGATTCTCGGCGACGGGCCTCGTAAATTGGAGCATCAGTCGTATGACGAAAACGACGCCTGAACTGGCACCTCCCTCCTTAAACTCCCACTCTACGCAAAAAAGGAGTCGAGTCTCTACGGATTTAGAGTGCATCAACACCGTTACACAGTGGGTCTTAAGAGGCATCAGGGCACGAAACCACGACTGGACGAAAAGAGTTTATGGACATGACCTGTAAGCTTTCACGATTAACGTTGATTAAAGATGTAAGCTTTATCCTTAGATCAAAAGAAAGGGGGGATAAACTCAAAATTCTTTAAGGAATATTATTTTAAAGTCACTTTAAAATACTTATCCTTGACTGATGGAAGAGAGGATAAAATTAAGAAATGTAATAAGGCGCAAAATTAAGGAGAAAGTTGAGAATACGCTTCCGTACGTTTACTCCTGAAGAATATGTACCTGATATTGTTCTATTTTAAAAGCTATTATACATTTGTATATCTATCGATTCTTTAACATTTAGTTCAAAAATATAGTAGTAAATAACTTCCACATTATCGAATATGAATTGAATCTGAAATGTATTACCACGTCTTCTCCTAATGCAAAGAGCTTGATCGGATATAACTATTCAAGAGGACTTGGAATATATTTCAAGTAAAAAAATTGCTTTTTATGAAAATGTGGTCGTTATAACACGTACATCTGTTCATGCTGCCGTTTCCTTATAATTTAAAAATATTAAGAAACACACCACTTTCCTCCTGATCCCGTAAAATTCAAAATTCATTTGGCATTACAGTACAGAAATGTGAAACTCATTAAACACTTTTAAACACATTACACCTTTAAAATGGGACTGATTCAGGTAGAAATTAGTAACATTGTAAAATAGGCTGCTCTCGAAAGGGTAACGAAATCAGACTATAAGATTAATGTTCGATCGTCCTTATTCTTTAAATTTACGCGAAGACAGCTTTGAGTGAGAACCTGACGCCTGAATCACAGTTCGATGACTGAGGAAGTTTAATATTCGTACTGTGCGTTTTATTTAAATATCTTCTGTAATTCTTTTCGATGAAAGCTCAGATCTGAAGTTGCCAACCTTTTGGACCGCACATCCCATTTAATTTGTACTTTTCTATGCTCTATGTAAGTCATATTAGTGTCCAGCAAATCACTAATATATGACTTATTTTTTTTTCTAAAAAATGTAAATATATTTGTAAGATTTAAGTCATATAGAACTTTTGTTTTATTTAAATGGTACATTACTTATCGTCGTATATTGTGAATTCACTTGTCACTAAAAATCAATGTTGTACGAGTAATATTTGCGCGTATTACATTTCTTAAAAATATTCAAGTGGTTCCTCAGCTAAATCGGAACGTTCTGATTGCTAGTGTTTACTAAGTTTCGGCAGTCTTAAACTTCGTTAGGTAAGGTATTCATAAAATAAGCTGCACAAAGCTGCCATAGAACCAATTTTCTATCGGGTTTTTGAATAAATCAGAATAGTTAGCTAATGGAATAACTATTTTTAGATGCCATGAATTTTTTTCTTCTTTTCTCTTCCAGTCGGAATATTCATCTTAATGGTGGCTAACAAGAACCGTAAAAGAGACTTGGATTCATTGATTAGCTTCGAGAAAAGTAATCATAAAATAAGGACATCCTGAAGGTAATTGATATCTTAAAATACTTCGCATTTATAGCATTTTTCGATTTCGCTCTTAAAAATTAAAGGGCTTTTACTGATTTTATAATTGTATTGCTTATGCAGACATAGTGAAGAAATGAGGCTAGAAAAATTAATTTAAAAATATAAACAAAAGGGCCACAGCAAAATATAAATATTTGCGTTTTTCTCGAAATGTGTCTTTTGAAGATTCTGGTCACTTTCCTCAAAAACTATTTTATCTATCGTGTTGCTACTTTCCATACTATAAATCAATTTATAAGCGTTATGAGTTTATTTCTTATATATCAATTTTAATTTTTGTTCTTATAAATGCTATTACACATTTTAGGTTTGCTAAACATTTGCATACATATTAAGGGAAATTCGAATAACAAAATTTAAATTTTAAAATTTTTTATTAAAATATAATTGTAAAATTAAATTTATGCTCAGCGTACAAAAACGTTATGTTAATAAGTACTATTTAATTTTCAAATTTGAAATGAAACGGATTTCATGGAAGATTTGCCAAATGTAAGTACTGATACTTGGATTCCTCGACCACGGAACAGTAAGTTTTAACAGTGGGTCTCTCTTAAGCTCTTTGAATTTACAGTTGAAAGATTCTTTGAGGGTCATTGCACATGTAATGTGGCGAAATAGGATCAAATAGTTCGGGAAGAAAAGACATTTTCTTTATTTTTATGGCAGAAATGTTTCCCTCTTGGCGATACATTTAAATAAGTTCACCAAGATTTGAAATACTCCTTGATACGAAATCGACAAAGCTCTCGAGACCCCCCTCCCAACACTTACAACATACACGCGATATAACGCTACATGAATCAAACATCTACGTTGGAGCACCACCTACCATCCCCTAGGTATGCACAAATTCGTAACTGTTAATTTTTATTCTATTTATTTAAATAATTAAATGAATGCACCAAAACAATCAGAGAAACCCAAGGGTCGCATGTGACCAACCCGGCGTCAACTGTTGCGGCAGAGCTGGACCATGTGAACAAAATTTTTTACTGTACATAAAAGTACCAAACAACATTCATCCATGAGTTGTTCGTATCACATCCCGTTAGTATGGGAATATCTCAGAACTTTGGCTCAACTATCGTCATAATTTTTCTTCTAAATTTTGTCCAAAAACAATAACAAACTTGGTCAAGTTTTAAAAGTAAACTTTGACTGCCTTTTGTGAGTGGACGATACGCAGTGTATACCTTTGTACAAAATCTACTGAAAAGCACGGGTATGCATCACTAGACGGTGAGAAGGAATGCGACAATCAGAATATGCGAAATAGCTGCAGCCAATCTGACGTCTATATTTGTGTCTGCATTAAAAGAGTTTATCCAAACTTCGGTTAACCATTTGTGAGCAGAAGTCTTAACTCCTGTCAGCCCTACACACACACACACACACACACACACACACTATATATATATATAATTCGTCCTTATGGAATGAAATGCGTTTCCAAAGCGGCCAGCAAAGTCTTTCGGGTTGGGAAGACTTGCACCAAACCATGATCTTTTCATTGAATAATTAATCATTCATTCTATTCTATTCTCATCTAGGCTCGGCGAATCTCTCTTCTACTATACGGATCACTTTGGCTTATTATCTTATAAATTCTTAGTTTAAGATAAGTTATAAAATCAGAGAAGAGTTTTCGTATTAGAGCACGATTCAAAAATGTAAATACAGATACAGATAATTAATAGCCCTTACTTACTCGTAATTATTTATATATATAAACGTAATTATTTTCACATAAACAGATGAAAACAGTATGCAAATATGTCAAAATTGAAATACCACTTACACCGTTTCAAATTTAGAAAAGAGAAGATTATTCAATGACGGCAATAAGATGTCTCATTCACCTTAATAATTTTGCAAATTTCATTCCAACTCGACAAAATTAACATCAATTCATCAATTCTTATGGCTCAAAGGAATTAAGAAACAAAATTAATATGGGGTTTTTTTTCAGAAATTTTTCAAACTTTAAATCTCAATTTTTTTTCTTGTGTATGATTTTTCATCACGAAACAAGCATAAATATAAAATTGCTTTCAATTCTTCTGTGAAGATTTCATATTGCGATGTATAAGAATAGGTTTCCCCCAATATCAAATGATTTCCTCGCACATAAAATATTTTCTGCTGTGCACTTTTGAAAGCGTTTTGCACCAGAGCATAGATACTTATTTTTTTTTTAATTCGATGAGTATAAAAATATCAGAAATTTTTTTAACAATCTTATAAGAAGAGAATCATTAAATACATTTGCAGGAAAAGGAAATTGTAATGTACTAAACATTTTACAATTTGGGATTTCTCTTATCACAAAACCATTTAACCTAAAATTTCTTACAATCCCCTCCAATAGTTCAAGATAAAAATTACGATTAAAAGCTATGAGGTATGAAATGGTTATGAAATTAGTTAATAATTTTTAGTAAACGAACCTCTCAACATGATATGTTAAAAAGTAATTGTAATATCAAGTTACGTATACACTTGTGAGGTGAGTAACTCGTGTTAATCATTTTTTGCTGAATTAAATATTTTATTTTTATTTTATTAGTTATACTTCTGTAGGGGAAAATTCTTACATTTTGAAGTGATTTTAATGCTGAAAAGTTTGATTTTGCATAGTTTGTCAATAAACACAAGGAACCTTTTCCGTTTTTCAGATAATTATCCTCAAAAATTTTTAATGAATGGCTCTCAGATTCCTATTATGGCTGCCGGTAACCAAATGGATACGATCATGAACTCACAACCTTCTTCATTTCTGTCGAGTCGAGTTTCCATTTAAGACTCGTCGTGTAGTGGGACAGATGCAAGTTAGATCTGTCGAAGTTCAGTATCAACGCTGGGATTGTGTGGAAGCTTTGAGAGGGAAGTGCCAGTTCAGGCACAATATCAGGCAATTTCCCCAATATCAAATGATTTCTTCAAACATAAAACGTTTTCTGTTGTACACTTTCAAAAGCGTTTTAATTGTATTCTTTGTTACTTGTGTAAAAACTAATATTATAAGGTTCGCCACCTCGTTTTCTTTTCGGTGCGACGTTAATCGGAAGGAGGTAATAATATTGCCGGGGACAACATGGAAATCCGGCTTCTGAAGATGTCCACCCGTGTGTCGATGGCAGTAAGGATGTTGATAAGAATTTATGAAATTAATGGTTTTAACATGTAAAGATAATCTTGCAAACCAACAAAACTTCTAAAATTATAACTAATTGTTTATTTTCAATATTTCTCGAATAAATTTCCGATTAACAGTTCTATGTGAATTATATTCATGTACATTCTATTCTATGAAGTATAATAAGTTTAATTTATAATCAAATCTGTGAATTGTACAAATTTGGTATGAACTATTATTTTCTCAAAATGAAAGAGAAATATTTATTCTCTTATTATTTTGGTCAAATATGCAAAGAATGTTCAATTTCTTCATAGAATACATAATAAAAAATGATCAAACAAGTTTGTAAAAAAGTAATGTGAAAATAAAAGAAAAAAGTTGCGTTGAGGAATTGTATTCGTTTTCCACGCATACGATTATTCTAACATACAATGAAATTACAAAGTAACTTCACTAGACTTCGAACAAAATTCCATTTCGAAGCATTCCATAGTAATGTTTAGTAGCCTGATCAATATATTAACTATAGTATGAATTTCCTCTTTTGTAAATTATACCCTATTAGGGGAATCTTAAATTATTTGGATGTTCTTTGCTTCGCCTGCTATTTTTTAAGCTTCGTTAATCACATAAAGAGGTAAAAAAAAACCCGGTTTTTTAGGAGACGAAAAAGAATGAAAGTTGTGTCTGTAGCTATGGTTACATAATAGGTGAAACATTTTTTACTAACGTAACTTTCAAAAATAGTTCTTAATTTAGCAATAATATCGAATTTTTAGAACTATTAATAAAAGAAATAATGCACAAGTTCGAAAATCGAGAAATTTGAATCACCGAAAATACGCAGGCTGTAACCTTTATACTGATGAAGCGAGCTTGACCATCATTGAGCACTTCGAAGACTTTGTTTGATAGGGATTTCTCAGACTAGAGTCCGGTAAATGGTGGCACCAGAGGTCTAGAAAACCTTTCTCACCATAAAAATATATTGAGGCAGTTTTTTTCTTCAACTGCAACAATAGAAGCTTAAACGCCTTAATAAGTAGTCCGAAAGGGAAATTTTTTTGATCTAGTTGATAAAGTCGCAGCAAAACGCGGCCAATCAACTTTTCTTCGGAGCCTGTGAACAGGGTTTGCAACACTGTCAACACTCCAATGTCAATTGATTACTCCTTCAGGGGATCGAAAACATCAAACTTTGAAACATGAGTTGCAGTTTTGAATTCTGCTGGTACGAAAGGAACGAAGTTACGATTCAACGAATAGGTGGAGACGTCCGATTCTTTCCCAAGACAGAGGCATAAATGTCTCCAAATCTGGTGGCTTCCATTCGGACCTTCCCGTCAGAGATGCTCTATATACCATTTTTGCAGGGGAAACGCCGGTTGGTTCCATAGACAACTCGAAAACCCCAAACAATGCTTGGCAGTACCTTTGTCCGTCTTTCCGTTGAGAGAAATTTAATTGCCGTCTTCAATTGACGATGGAACCATTCCATAAATGTCATTGGTTTGTGGATGATAAAGAGTGGTATGTATTCAAATAATTTTGAAAAATAACTCATCAGATTGCTTTCTATTTCATCCTTATCATTAGAAATTTATTGCGGTACGCCAAAACGATTTATCCAGTGAACGTATTAGGCACGAGCAACAGTCTGGTCTCCTAAGCCTTTGTTGGAAATACTTAAGGTCATCTCATAAACCCATCGGCATAAATTACACACATACATACACACACTCACACATAATGATATATGAGACAAAGGTGCCTGCTGAGGTGTCCTTCTTATCACTTGACCGAGGTCCATGGCCAATAGCCCTCGAGTTGCTTGTAGTGCAGCATTAATAAAACCATTTAATCGGTCCCACCAAATGATATTTAGGTGATAAAATCTATAAGACATTAAAGAATAGATCCCAAGAAAAACGTTTTGTACGGCGATAAGTTTTCGCCTTCCGACAAGTAATTTAACTTTCGGTCCATTTCTTGAAATCATTGCATAAGATGGCCTGACGTAACGCTCACCTACTAGTTTAATTATAGTTTAAGTACCAGGCTGAGAAAGTTCTTGAAAAGAGTCAAAACATTTCTTTCAAATATTGTCTGGTACATATATATATATTCTGGAAACAACCTATAAATATATTGATAAAGGGTTTCACATCTGTATCCGGAAGTTTCATATATTTGAGAATAGGGATCCTTTAGATTCTCATACAGAAAAAAATTCCTGATCCTGAGTTTATGAAAGTAACTTAAAATAAATTAATTTAGAAAACTGAATTGCTGATATTTTTATAGTTTATATGTATGTTTTTCTTAACCAGATGTATGCTGGATATCAGCGAAAAATTGTCCAATTAGGTCAAGATGCCGAATTTGTCGAAGTGTGTACCTATCTTGCTTGTTAGAAAAGACATAAGTAAGAGGTTTATGTTCCGTGTACTTATTTATGTCCCTCCAATATATATGCTAAAATAATGAATACTATTGTAAATGGACAAAAGTTCAATGTCATAAAACAAAAATTCACTATCATAAATACAATATTATTGTTATGTATTGTTTAATTTTCTTGAAAAATGCAAGAGGGTTCCGCCCGTTATTCCTGCAATAGTTTTATTAGAAGCATCCGACATTAAGGTCATTTCCCCCGTGATTGAAGGATAGACTAACAGTTAGCACTTGAATTTTCTTTGCATTTGTTGAAAGCCGATGTTTCTTTGTCGTACAATTAAAGTGAGTCTTAACATTTTTCTTGGCAAAGCCCTTTAATAAGCTTGTTAAAAGAAATTACTCTCAAGTAACATTTTTTAAGAAATCTACAATAAAATATATTTAAACCAAGAATCTTCCCAACACTTTTTTTATTTTGTTTTTGGTGTCAGGAATTTTTGGGTAGCTTCCACCAGATCCGGTAAAACTTTTAAGCCATCTTTAGTCACTAAATAGCCATGGAATTTAATGGAATGTTGTCCAGAAAAACAATTTTTCAAGATTTATTACCAAATCAGTTTTTGAAAAAGTAAAAACAGTATTTCTAATTGTTGTAAATGTTCTCACTCATTATGGGATGCGACTAAGATATCATTTAATAGACTGAACAAAAGTTCAACGCTCCTAGTGTTTGATTCATAAGCCACTGGATTGTCTGAGCCGCATTACAAAAGCAAAATAGCTTGAAGAAAAACTCAAAATTTCAAAAGTAATATCAGCCACTATTTTAGAAACATCATCCTCTTGTGTAAATATCTGACAATGTGCGCAACAAATAAAGATATACAGTTGAAAAAATTATGTGCTAAGACATGGATGGGAGAAAGCGGTTACCTATAAGGCACAGTTTGGTAATTCGATGCCAAAAATCCCCACAAAATCTCTGACCTTTACCTTTAGGAATGGCCGCGGTAGACTAGTGGCAATGGTCGTGAACCCGCGGTTGGTTATGTCACTAAAGATCTGCATATAGTTGGTTGCTGTCCATTAAATCTGTCACGGTCCCATGGTATCCTTTTTTTGGGGGGTGGGGGGTGAATATGGAAAGGGAGATGGCAGCTCAGGTATCATCCTCATAATTTGACTTAAGCTCAAAATTACGAGGTCCATCACCAACAGTCCTTGTGTTGCTTTATAGTTTGTGTCACGTTAATAATCGATCTCTCACACTGACTCACTCCCATTAACTTTTCTAATAGGCTTGACCAAAGGAAGGCCTACACAAACCTTGCGGTACCGTAAAATCAAATTCTAATATAACTTCTATTATAACTTTTTCCGAATACAACATTCGAGAGTTTGAATGAATCGGAGAACCATGTGCAGTTATAAAATGTTTTATATCATGCGTTGGAATTTTTAAGCAAAATTACAATATGACTACCTTGACAAATTCTTTTTGAATCTCTGGTTGTGTGATCATTGCGACCGATGAACGTCAATACCAAAAGAAATCAGACTTACGAGTGCCTAGAGGAAATGTTGTCGGTGCGGATCAAGAAGCATTGAGGGTCACCCATTTTAGTTTAGCCTTCTTGCAGAAAAATTGTTCCGGTTGCATTTGATAAAAGTCAAGAAAAACGCAGGTAAAAGCTGCAAATTAACTTATTTAAAAACAAACTATTCCCAACTCCACACAACTCGTGTAGAAAAAAGCAAAATATGTATCTGGAAATTTTGCATTTACACTGCAGTTTAATTTGTTGAACGTGACCTCTGACGGAGAATACTAGCAGTATTTGCATTCTCCAAGTGTGTAAAATCTAATGATAGCCGATTATTCTTTGAAGCCGAGAACAGGACCTCTAGAATACTCTAATATTTTATAACATTCTAATTTTAGAGACACAGATTATTATTACATTACAAACTACCGATAAGGTAACTTTACATATAAGAAAATATTAATATTCTCTTTGCGTTCTTCTGTATTTATTGAATATTTAGCTCCAATCGAAGATTCTTATTTTTAATTAATGTAAATTTTTCCCTAAAATGAATTTTGTTTTATTAGTCCCAGCTCCATTTTTAATCAGCTGCATAATAAACATGAATATAAGTTAACAATTATATTATTTATAAGAAATTATATACATATATTAACTTATATTCTAATTATATCATTTATAAAAAAATGTGTGAACCAATAATTAAACTTATTAAAAGACTGAGTATTAATAAAAGTTAAATTTAATTATTACAATGAACTTAATAAAAATAAACTGTTACTAAGAATTACTTTGAAAGAAAACAAATAAATAGAAAGAAAAACCAGAAAATAAAATAGAGATAAAGCAATTTAAATTACTATTTCTGGATGTGGACCAAAATTCTTGGTTAAACTAGTTTTATGATATCCAAACTTTCCAATTCATAAAATTAATTAATTTATAGCGAATTGGTATAAAACTTTAACATTCAGAATTCAAAGACTAAAATTTCGAAAGACAGAATAAAGCACCAAAAATTAAAAACAAAGCAAATCAAGCAAAGAAATTATAAATCTATTTTAGTTAAATTAAAATAATTCATCAAAATTCAAAATTACACGTTCAAATGATCAAGAAACATAAATTGGTTAATTACATCTCTTACCTTACGCTATTCAACTGATCTCTTCTATATTTGTATTTCTCAAAATAGCGTTGCACTCATTTGTTTTGCAACACGTGCTAACATGTTGTTGTTATGAGAAAATGGCTTCCACAAAAATGCGTGTTTATAAAATAAAGATTACATAGTGTTATGTTCAAAAGATTGACTTTGTAATACATTATGCGTGTTATAATTGCATCTAGTATGCTTTTAAGATATATTTACATCGCTAGGATATGTTTAATTTATACTGCTGTTTGTAGAAAATGCAACACCATGAAAGAATCATCAGAATCAAATGAAATTTAATGCAGAAACGACTTGTACTGATACAAATAAATGATGACATTTTCAAAACAAAAGAAACAAATTAAGCGTCCGAAATCAGTATTTGGTGCAGCCACCATGCGCTGCAATAAGTGCTGCTATACGACGTGGCATGGAGTCAAACAGATGTTGAATATCTGCTTGAGGAAGAGAATTCCATATCGCTTGTATGCGCAACCAAAGTTCGTCTTTGGAAACTGCAGGACGCGGATCACGAGCGAGACGCCGACCAACCATATCCCACACGTGCTCAATAGGCGACATATCCGGTGAATAAGCAGGCCAAGGAAGAAGTTGCATGTGTTGTGCTGAACAGAAGTCTCGAACAGTCCGCGCAACATGTGGGCGTGCATTATCCTGCTGAAAGATAGCTCCAGGGATGCCTTGAAGGAAAGGAACGACTTCGGGCTGTAGCACTTCACGGACGTACCTGTTGCTATTGAGATTACCCTCAATTCGTATCAAATTGGATCGTCCATGATACGAAATCGCACCCCAGACCATAACTCCGGGTGTTCGACCACTATGTCGTTCAATAATACACTCAGGAAGGCAGCGTTGACCGGCATAACGTCTAACACGAACACGGCCATCATGGTGAACACGAACACGGCCATCATCATTTCAGATGAATCACGCTTCAATTTGTAGAACAAATTGAAGCGTGATTCATCTGAAAAGACAACTTGGTGCCAATCAGCTCGCCTGTCTCTGTGCTCAAGAGCCCACTGCCGACGCAGCAGTCGATGATTCGCCGTGAGGGGAATCCTGTATAAAGGCACCCTTGCACGCAATCCACGGCGCAGCAGACGACGACGAATTGACGAAGCCGACAATTGTACACCTGTAGCAGTAGACCAACGTGCTGCCAGCTGCCTGGAGGAAGCTGTGCGATCATTCACCGCCATGCGGAGCAGGTGTCGATCATCGCGCTCTGACGTCACCTTCTGTCGTCCAGTGCCTGTTTTTCGAGTTGTTCGGTGCTCGTCGGTCCACTGCTTCCAAACTCGCATCACTGTGGAACTGTTCCGCTGCATACGAGCTGCTATTGCGCGATAGGAAAATCCTCCTTCTCGAAGGCCGATTATCCTCCCTCGTTCAAACTCCGTAAGTTGCTTGAATTTCTTATTCTTCCGTCGTGGAGGCATACTCAGGTCTCACTAAACGTTTGCCACTAACAAATAATCATAGACTTTTTTCAACGTCCCGCTACAGCACTTTATTTATACGCTTTCAGCATCAATTCAGAGGGCGCTGCGCGCGCCGCGCACGCGCGATGGCTCTGAAACTTTATTAATTTGCATAATATCCTATAATTGACATTTGCTGCGAATTTCATTTGATTCTGATGATTCCTTCATGGTGTTGCATTTTCTACAAACAGCAGTTTAGTATATTTTACCGTCCGTTTTTATTTTAATATTTGAAACAAATATTATTACGTATTTTAATAGTTTTTGTTCGTAATGTAATATTTAATTTAATGATTGATTTTTACGGCAGAACCACCTGTTTTTTTTTTTTTTTTGTTGTTGTTAACACTGGCAATGTTTTTGTGCATAAGATTCAGTTGCTTCTGAAAATAAGAATGGATTAGAAATTTGAAAAAGGCATTTTATTTTCCTGATAATATTTGTTTCTGGGGAATCATGTGTTTAAAAGCACGCATTCTTTATGCTACTTTATGTTAATTCTGATGAACCGGTGATATTGATTGGAGAGGTTATGGCTCTCCAGTGAAATTAGCAAAGATAAATTCAATTTTTTGGTTTCTGTTTTTCCTTCCTCGGTACACTTTTGGTAACTTAAAAATTTGGTGGTCAATTAATAATAAGATATATAATTTATTTTTAATCTGGTTAAATGATTTACGTTTTTAATGGATTTTAATCTTTAAATTTAAAGACCTTCTAGAATCTCGCCACATATAAATTTCGGTGGTGCAGTGGTTGAGAATCGCTGATCTAAAAGCTAGTATTAATTTAATTCAAGTAATAGGCTATTATTTATTTATTGACAACCAAAGAAGCGTGTTAAAATTTCCTCATCATAAGACTTCTTAAGTCTAACAAGGATGCCAGAGAGATAAATGTATCTTGATAAAAAAAAAACATCGCTAAATCAAAAGCGTCCCCAACGCAGATAATATAACACTTGTGTCGAATTAAAAAAAAAGGATATTTATAATTCAATAGCATTTCCAAACCTTTTATGTCTTTAAAGTATATTTTTAGAATTGGGAATTAATATGTTTTATTGTGATATAGAAACAATTCAAAACTGTAAGAAAATAAACATTAAAAATTGTTGAAAATTTTTACTCCATATTTGAATATAGTTTGATTAAACATTTAAAATTTTTCGAAACATTCTTAAAAATATTTCGACCTCGAGATTACAGCAGCTACTGAGTAATATGATACCATTTTTATCAGCAATGTTTTAATTATTGCTAAGAAATATCTAAGACATGTATGTAATTTATTTTTCATATTAATTTATTTTTATATACAAAACGTTGTAAGTTACAGCTATTAATGATAATTAGTTTGATTTTAGAAAACCATACATTGAAGCAACCAGCAATTTATTCAACAACATTTTATTCCTTTTTAAAAATTATCGAGAAGGAAAATTATTTTCATTTATTATTCTTAAGAGTTTTCTGTACATTCACCATCCAGAATTACATATCTTTCCTATCGATTTTTGACTGTTAGAAGATTTTGAAAAATCAAGTTATCAAAAATCAAGTAGACAGCCTTTTTTACCACATTTATTACACGCTCTGCGTACCAATTATGCATAAACAACTATTTTCATTATTTACAACAGTATAAGGGCCCCTAAATAGTCCATACATTCACTATACCACTTAATCGGCGAGAAGAGCGAATTATATAAAAAACAAGAAAACATTCGCCTCAAAAACTACATGTAACCTGAGCTTCCGTCCCATGAACCCATGCGCTCACACTTTAGGCGAGACAGGGCGTCTCCTGGCGGTACCTAAATAAATTATTTCCAACTGAAGGTCGTCATCATAGAACTCGGCACATTGAACTTATTATCTTCTCCAAACTACAGGTTACATCTCTCTGCTGCTTCCTGAAACCAAACAAATCGATATGAATAGCTATAATTTACAACGAAATAAATTAATATGCAAAATAAGTTTTATCCAAAATTTTCGTTTATTTATCAGTACGACGTTTTTATTATTAGTTGTTTAAGTATTTTGTTCGTATTATTAGTCGCTCAATAAGTCATTAGAAAATCGAAGAGATGGCACTCGTGGCATCGAAAATGGTTTCCTTTTAGTAAACATCATGAATCACTATACAGCTCTCCAAGCATCAGTTCTTTCCATCACACGGTTCCAGTTATATTGTTGACTCATCATGACACTTAAATTTATTTAAAACAACGGAAAAAAGTGAGATTTGATGGGTGGAATTAAGCACTTATATTTAAAAGGCTTAGAAGAGTTAGATGAAGTTCATGGCACATCTGAATTGGCGACAGCTTACAATTGGGTTAAATAGTTTAATTTGACCGCAATCCCATAATAGATGAACATCGTTAGTGCCATCCTGTGAAAGTGATTACTCTCAGAACAATTCACAAAATTCCCGATAAGCTTTTGAATGATCGACGAATTAATATACATGAAACAACTGAGACCATTGGATATCATAAGGTACAGTGTTTGCAATTTTGTACGAAAAATGGGTATGAAATAAATTTCTTCAAGATGGGTGTCACGTTTGCTTTCCGTGAAAATTAAACACAATCGTGTTGGCAACTCTTAGGCTGTTTTGGCGCTTTTTCGTCGCAATCTTGACAAGTTTCAAACTGTGGACGTAATAAAATAACTGTGGACGAAACGTGCATACACAACTGCACACCAGAAACAAAGAAACAGTCAAAACGGTTGGTTTTTTTAAGTCGAACGGGCTGCGAGGGAAGCAAAAATGGTGAACTCGGCCGGAAAGATATTGACTACGGGGTTTGGGGATGCACCTGAATCTTCTACAAAGATTACTTGAAAAAAAAAACCAATAACTGAAGAGTATTATGCTTCATTATTACACTGGTTAAGATACAAAATCAAGGAAAAATGTCCTCATTTGAAACAGAAAAAAGATCTTGCATCAAGACAGTGCATGGATCCGCCTGTGCCATTTCTTTGACTAAAATCATTGAATTAAAGTTTGAATTACTAAAATACCCACTGTATTTATCGGTTTTTGCCCCCAGTGGCTTTTTTCTTATTTCCAAACTTAAAAAAATGGTTCGCCGGACAACGGTTTATTTCAAACGATGATGATGATGATGATAGTGAAGTTTTATTGGTGCAAGAGAGAGAGAGAGAGAGAGAGAGAGAGAGAGAGAGAGAGAGAGAGAGAGAGCCAGACGTGGCCATACTGGGCCAAACAAGGTAATTATTTGATCTAGACTGTAAAACAATGAAAAAAAGGGATCGACAAGGAGGGTCAAGCGAGAAAGTAAAATTTATTGGCGCAAGAGCCAGATATGGCTATGCTACGCCAAACAAGATTTAACTGTGGTCTAGACAAGAAGAAATTGAAGAAAAGACAAATTGGTTGACAAGAAGGAGGGTCGAAAATAAAGAAAGATTGCTAGGGTAACCCGGGGGTGCGTCCCCTGTGTTTACCAAAGTCAGTAAACCCCATAGGAAAGAAAAAGATCACTAGGGTATTTCAAACGAAGAGGCCATCGCCCAAACATATGACTATTCTGAGGACCTTCTGAAATCTTACTTTTTAGATGGCTTAAACAGTTGGAGAAATGCTTGGGAAGGTGTGTAAAGCTAAAAAGAGATTATGTTGAAAAATATATATTTAAAATAATTTGCTTTTCTATAATTTTCTGAGGAATTATTGAACGAATTTCGTAATAATGAATCTTGAAAGATACACATACGAATATAAATTAAAGATTCAGATACTTAACATATTTAACAGAAAAGCGTAAGAATTTATTAGCGATTACTAAAATTCAGTTGTAAATTAGTTTTAAAAAATTCATTTTGTACAAATCACTTGACATTGATTGATTGATTGAATTGAGTTGCGGGATATAGAGCAACAAAGGCTATTATCCCTAATACTTGACATTCATGGATTTATTTTTAAGTAGATTGTTGCCAAACTGTAAAAAATAAGGCAAATATTATGAGAAAAATAAAGTTTCGTGTAAAAAATAAGTATTCGTATATTATATCAAAGTTTTGAGAGAATTTAAAATATAAGCCACTGGAAAACAGGTGTAAGTCAATTTTAAACTATGTGAAGCTTATATTCCAAAAATACCACGTTACAGGCAAATGTCATCTTATGAGAGTCAGGATTAGAATAAAATGCAATGTCTTTGAAAAAATTACTTTCAGCATATTCTCAATTTTGTTAGATGTAAAAACAATTATTTTGATATTTTTTGTGTCCACAGTTGCATGTGATTATTCTGTTATACTTCAGTTGAGTTTTGATTAAGTATTGATAATAAACATCCAAGTAATAAATGATTAACTCGTTTTATTAGAGAAGACCTTGTAGTAACTTATTACTTTTCTCCATTTATCATTCAATTAATAATATATTACAATTTTTCGTTCAGAGAAATGAAATTCACTTAAATGTTGATTTTTATATCCTATATCAGTACTTTTTAGGTAATTATTATGAAATTGCTTGCGGACAGCTTTGTTTTCATCCAGTCATGGATTCGGCTTCTATAGACCCGTCGTTTACAGGGACTGATGTATGACGTCAAAACTCTATTCCTCAGAAGGGCGTGGTGTGGAAGTCAGAAGAAGGAGTAACCAGCTCATGTGTTGTCCTCGTCACTAACCGAGATTTAAAATTACGAAGTCCATCATCACTTGCTATTGTGTCGCAGCTTAGAGCAATATTAATAAAAAATAACCAGTCAATCGTAAAATAGAGATTTTAAAAGACGGCATACGAGTATTCGAGCAGAAAATGTTATTGAACGGAACTCTTCATTATTTTTCATTCTTTCGGGTACACTTTATTGCATTTAAATTATAGTTTAACCTAGTTTATGGAGGAAATCAGAAATTCCATAGGATTAATATTAAGTTCACGATTTCAAATTATCTGTTAGATGGGAAGCTAAACATTAAAATCTTATGCCAAGTACGATCACGTGATTTCGCTAGGAGTGATAAGCCAACATTGATGAATTACCTACAGATACATATACACATAGTCCAATTTACTTTATCCATTAGCACAAGTATGTGACATCTATACATATATCTAAAAATATGGGGTGATAATTCTTTTATAATAAAAATTATTTCTGAATACTTTCAAAAGTATATCCCTCAAGATACATTAAACATATTTTCGTAAAAAAAAATATAAAAACTAAATTATAAGAAAATTTTTCCTTTTCCTTAACAAAATACTCCAAGATTAATTAAATTGTTTGCAAAACTCTTATTAATTCCCATTTATTCTTATTAAATTATTTGCAAAACTTATATTTTTAAATAAAAAAAAACACTCTCACACACGCATAATCAACATTTATCATCTAAATCAACCAGTAACTTCAAACTGAGTTTATCAGTTCATTTAGCGAAATACTCTTTCTTCTATGCAATCCAATTAATTCATTCAAAGGATAGGGAAAATAATTTGTGCCAACATATATCTCTCCGCTAGCTGCTCGATTTTCGAGTCATTCATTTTGAAAATGGCTGGCAAACATTGCCTCCGGAATGCAGCGCTTTTCGAAAAATATTATTGGAAAGCTATTATGATGATGACTTAAGCTTTCGCAATCGGTTATCTCTAAATGGTAATCGATTGAAACTGTATTATTTATAGTGGTTTTAGCGAGTTTGAAATGCGGTATTATTGAAAGGGGCTTTCGACAATTAAGTTTGGAATTGGTTTCGAATAATTTAATATCGGATTGTAACTGTTTGCAGGTGGTTTCTAATGTTTAGTGGAAAACTGAGATGTACTAGTTAGGAATGACAATTAGCGAGCTCATTTATCTTCAACTACGTCATCTACATCGCCAGAAGCGCGAAGTAGATTTTTTTGCCATGAAGTGTACATTGTTTTAACTTTTTCATTTCTAGAAAATGGTTCCAAATATTTATTTAATATTAATGGGGTTTTGTATAAACTGACCAATATTATAATATTATTAATGGAAGAATTTTGGGAGACATTCGAATCTATATTTCACCAAAAATGATCTCATTCGTGATAGCCGAAAGGTTACGGTTGTGATCTTGCAGTCAGCATCTTTCCGTTGAATCATGGGTTTGAGTCCTAATGCCATAAAAGACCCACCGTGTTGGTGGGGTTGATACACTTTCAAACTGTACAGGATCCATTTCCTCCCGTTTGCGTGGAATTGAGAGGGGGCAACAGCTCAGGAGGCATCCAATTATAACATTAATAAAACTAATAATCAAAACCCAAAAATGATCAAACACAATAATGAGCTTGTCACAAGGTAAATCCTATCTTTACATAGCGGGCTGTGACTGTTAATGGTCTGGAGAAACTAAACAAACTGGATTTAAAATTATTTTTTTAAAATAATACATCTTCATTATTATTCATCGCATACATTTTATATATTGATATCTAAGATATTAGATTTTTCTTCTTTCCAACAAATTCTTGAGTCTGGATAATGAAGACGAGTATAAAACTAAAGGAAAAGTTGATATAAAGTACATTCGATAAATATTATTTAAGCTATGTTTATTATTTGTGTTATGCTTTTTAATGTTGTTAAACATAGCTATTTTTAATTTTAAATATCCCTTAATGTAATATCAGAGTTTGTAATTAATAAATGAAAAAAATTGATGTATTTGTATAATATCATTCCTTTTCTCAGGAAATGTTTCATGTTATACTAGCATTTTATGATTAACTCTATTTACGAGTGCTAAAGTCAAAATTTTTAAATTTGCTCTAAATTTAAATATTTTGATTAAGATAAGAAGCTTTTAATTTCTATGTAGTGTACTGTATTGAAGACTATTAATAAAAATGACTTGTTTTCAGGACATCACATTTATTTGCGCACATCTTTTCAAACATAAATTCAAGACACAATTTTACACAAGCATCACTTTTTCAACTTTCGTCTTTACCTCTTGGAACCAAACTCAATACTAAATTTCATATCCGTTGCCAGTAAATTATCTAAAATCAAAACTATGATCTGGTGTTGCCAAAAAAAATATCATAATAAAGAATATTGAAAAAGGTATTACTTTAAGTTTAAATCGTCTGCTTTTAAAAGTAGAATAGATAATGTCTTAAATAAAGTATCACATTAGATTAAATCGTTTGCCTTTATAAGTTGGACAGATAATATTTTAAAAAAAGTATCATATTAAGATTAAATCGTTTGTTTTTTAAAATTGAATATGTCACAGTAGTAATTTATTTTCATTTTTTTCAGCCCTGCGTTCCGCGAAATGATTTTTGGAAACGTAATCTAATTTACAAATAACCAAGATATGATAGTTTGTGAAATGTATTGAATATGTACACTCTGTTATAAAAGAACAAGAATCTGCAGTAATTTTTCAGCAAGATAAATAATTAAATTTAGTAAATTTCCTGTAGCTCTTGAATTTCTTTTTGTCACGTGAAATTAAAATTTTGCTCTACTATGATTTCTTCATCACATAAAATTCATATGAAACCTTCTAAATTCTAACTTTAAAGTTTGATTAACTTGAAACTCGTTGAGCCCGAAGTTCTTGAATTCACATACTCCGACAATACAGACGAAAAACTAAATAAAGCGACTATTGGAATGTTTTATTTAAGGCAAATGCCTAACCAAAAATCACCGGTTTCGAGAAAATTTTCGCAAATTTCTTTATTACTTTTTCTTAAGCCCAGATATTTACGATTTCAAAAATGTTTTGTATTTGTTTCTAAAGTAGTTAGAAACAGATGCAAAACATTTTTGAATGTAGAATTTAGTTTTATTTATCTATTTATTATTGTAGTAAGTGCGTTTGTGGCTACTATTTCTTCACTTAATTTTGATTTATAGAATTGCATTTTCTGGAAAACTGATATATTAATTTATTTTATTGTGAAAAATCTCATTTCTAAAAAAGTATTTCATGTATTCAAATTAAATTTTACAGCAATTTTAGAGCTATTTCTATTTAAGAAAGTGATGTATATTTTGTAAAATCGTGTTGCGCTTAAAAGTTTTGGAAAAGGTCAGTAAGTTTCAGAGATAACTGTCTTTTTCTGCTTCACAACACAGATATATGTATATTTAATATATTGTTGAAAAAAAGTAGAATATATTAATTAGATTTTGTTATATGAATTTTAGTGTAAATGTCAATTTTTATTAAATTTAAACCAAATATGGCCAAAATTTGAAAAATTAAAAAAAAAAAATTGTGAAAATGATTTTTGAATTTACCATTTTATGGATTATGGTAACTAAAAACAAAAGTATTTCACAATTTTTTTATTTTCAAAAAAGAGCTCCTTAGGTAAGCACAATCCCCTAATGTTTGCATTCGATGTTTCGGCATATTCTACAATACATCACCAATCGAGTCGTTCACTTTCGGAATTTTTCGTGCGGATTCGGAAGTTTGTTCACCATGACCAACATTATGGTCGCGACACAATGATGTTTGCATTTCCACCCGGTGTTTATAGAAACTGTCAGTTTTTATTTCATTTTAGTTTCTTGTTTCCTAGAGCAAGGGTGGGTAAATGTTTGGTCTCAGAGGCCACTTTGTGGATGGGAACGCTAGTAGAGGACCACACCTTTTGAAATGACAGCATTCATTAGATAACTTCGCATTTCAGAAAAAATTATAATTTTGTACGATGAAAATCAATAAATATAAATTCAATAAAGTAGTGATTGTATTATTTAATTCATTTAATGTGTTTATTTCAAATCATCTATCGCTGTAAGCACATTTAATTTTAGAATAAATTTAATAAGACAAATGTTCCCTATCCCATTTTTCTGATTTTTTTTTAAAATCAGGAGTGAAATTGCTTTGTTGATAGTCTCATCACAGGCAGCAAGTTAATGTTTGTCAAAAAGCCTCTATATTTACTGCTTTTAATCTTCAAGGTAGAAAAACTTGTAGTCACAAATATATGTTCATCCAAATATAGAGAACATTTTTCCAGCAAATTGTTTCATTCATAGAAATTACTAGCAGAAAAAGGTTTGTAAAAGTCAACTAATGTCACATCATTAAACATTTATTTCAGAGTGCGATCTGACTGCTTGTCCATAAGTTCTAGCTGCAGCTCCACTAGTGCTGTGCCAATATCAACAGTGAAGGGATGAGAGAACAAGTTAAATTTAAGTTCAATTTCGTAAATTCCTGAAATCTTTTTGAGATCTCATCCAAATCCTACAGATGATCCCTAATCTAAGCAGAAACACTTTCAGACACTTTTTGTTTTCCTAACAAAGGGAAATATTGAAAATTACCTTCACGTGCTTGCCTTGCAAATATCCATAGTTTTGCTTCGAATGGTTTTAATCAAGAGAAGGAAACCTTGGTGCTTGGCGAATTTTTCCGATTGTCTCGGTGGGTTTTAAAAAACCCTCTTAACGGGCCGCTTGAGTTCCGAGCGTGTTACTAATTGCCCAACTCTGTCCAATAGGGTTGCATATCACGTTTGTAAAATATTACATTTATATATGTTCAGTGTTCAGTAAAACGTTCATGAAGTTAAACAGGTGTTCTTCAATAGCTATTAACACAAATAAGTGCAAATGTGAATAGAGTAGTATGTCGCAATTTATTTTTGTAGTGTATTAATTTTTATTTAGCGACGTTTTTTTTAAAATTTATACAAGAATATTTAATGTTTGAATTTAAATTTGTAGTTACCAGAATTATAAATTTAAATTAAATTTAACTAAATACTTTATCAATAGTATAAACCGTCTGCAAAAGTTCAGAGAGAGAATCAAAGTAAGAATATTAAATACATATTTATATTTCTTAAATATTTATATAACTTGATATATATTTTGTGTCCTATTAAAATTACATGATGAAAGATAAATCAATAAAATATATAAGCTGACAAGACCGTGATCCCGATCATACCGGATCAAAGAGAGCTTTTTTTTAGTCACCTAAGGGGCTGTTGTCTTAGGTGGATCACTTTTGGCCTACCAGATCACTTTTCAATTTTTTATCATTTGATTTAATTTTAATTACATTTAGCTTAAATATATCCAATTTAATAATTTATTGTTTGCTTTAATTTTGATTATATGTAGCTGATATAATATTCAATTTAATAATTTGTCGTTTGCGTTATTTTTTTATTGCATTTAGCTTAAATATATTCAGCTTAATAATTTATCGTTTCCTTTAATTTTAAAATCGGAAAAGTTTGTATTGTCCATTTCTCTATATTTAAACGTTTACTTTAATTTTTATATTTAATTGAGTAATTTAATAATAACTATAAGCAAAGCGTACCTTGGATGGCAAAATCTGTTCTTCTGAAAACTTTGCATAGAACTTTTTCTTTAAATTCTAGAGACAGATTATCTGTTCATGAGCGGAGCAAACTATTTTCTCTTTCATTCCTTAGGATATTCATCACTTGACCAAGACTCAAAATTAGAGATTCGTCGTCAATATCCCTCTGTTGCTTCTCAGTAGGTCTTAACATAATAATCGTAGTAAAAGACAATCACAATCACTTTAGGCTAGTTGCCATATTTATGCCTTCAGCATTGGAGATCTGTTTGTCTCGATGTCTGAGGCCTAGATGAATCCGAAAAAAACAATGAGTGATGTTTCTTTCCTTTATGTATATTACAATAAATGTGCATTAATTTTTTTTTTATTTTGTATTTTACTACATAAGAATTATGTTATTTTCTAGGAATTTTGCATTTGTGCAATTATTTGACACAAGTAGTCTTTGCGAAAATGTATTCTCGTTACAATTTCTAATTTTTAGCAAATCAACATTTGATTCCTAATTTATAATAAATAAATGTTTCTTTGCAATTACAACGTTCTGTTACGAGTTTCGTGTACTTAATCACCCCCCCCCCAACCAAAATTAATTACATGAAATAGTATAAAAATCTGAAACAGGTTTTTACTCTCCTTTTTAATTAAAATCTACGTTCTACTACTAATACTAAATCTTTCTACCCTCTATGTCTACTTTTCTTTGCTACTTGAATTGAGAACTTCACCTTGTAAAGAAACCGTGACTTATGTTAGTTAGTGTTGATATATAAGATATGTAGCGAATGGGAAATTTATATAAAGGGATTGGGGAAGATAGAGGAATTAGCGAGATGGACATAGTATAGTCATGTGAGTAACTGCGAAGCGATAATCTCGCTAGAATCATGTTATTACAAGTTTGTTGTCTCGTATCCGGTTTACGCAATCCTACTATTGCCGTTATTAAGACTAATAGAATTTCCAATAATAATATTTGACAAAGGATGCTACTAAGCAAACGCCCCACATCAGTAATCTATTTCAATTTGCTCATTCTAAGATAGTAATAAATCATTAATAATTTTCATGACCTATTATTCACTGCGTCGTGATTGTGATTGCTTATTAACGTCTCATTGAGAAGCAACACCAGAACTATTGGTGACAGACCTCATAATTTTGAATCTCGGTCAAGTGATGAGGGCGACACGTGAGGTGGCACCTGTCTCTCCATCCATACCACACTATTGAGAGGACTTAGGACCTGTATCATATTTAACTTGCATCAACACCGCTACATGGGGAATCTTCAGTGTCATTCGGGCTCGCACCCGCTACTTGATAAACATAACACCGGCCGTGAGTCCGCGACCATGACCACTAGGCTACTGTCGTCACTATTTATTGTTTTATTAAGGCTCTTAATATTACATTAATGACTGCTGTTCTTCATGTTTCTCACAGGTACGAGACGATATCAAATACACTTTTCAGGCACCTAATTATTAAAGTGTAAAGTAGTTCATTAACAAAAGTCTCATATCGACTTGTGGTAAACAGGATAATGATCAGATTAACAGAAATGGAAGGGGGAAAGGAAACGTAAGCCGAAACCAAAATGACTCGCTACAAGCCCTTTATTCTAAATCCAGATCCGTCATATTTCAAGGTTGAATATCCATCAACCTTATTTGAGGAAGTGTAAATATTTTCTCTAGCTTGCCACACTGATATCTTCTTTTGACTGCAACAGATAATAACTTTATATATATGGAATGTGAAAATACATAATAACAGATGAAGCAACGCAGTTAAGAGTAATAAAAAATGTTCTTGATGTAAATTTCTGATACATTTTTAAGTTCCACGTACCCTCTAAGCAAACATTTTATGGAAAGAAACAAAAGGATGAAACTGAAAATGGATAGCGCTATAAGATATGTAGCACGTAATAAACCAGTAAAGGCAAAGAAACTAATGGTGCTTTATAATATTTATGAAAAAAATCTCGAGAATTCCCTTGCCATTTTTCAACAATACGAAACAAAAGCCTTCAGAATTTTTCAACTTTATGTTTTTTATTACTTTAAAAAATAATTAATTTATAGCCTTATATATCTTTATTGCTTGAACGAAAATGCAACATAAAAGAGCATTTTTATAAATTTTGTTGGTAAGAAAGATATATTAGATATGTGAGCGATATATATTAGATATTTTCCTCTCTGTCTTGTAAGAATTCTCTCTGTGTGACTTATAAAATTCTTACAAGACACAGAGAAAGAAGAAAAAATTTACTTTTTCAGAAAAACGAGCAATAAAAGCTTGATATAATTATTATAATAGCCCATATCTTATTTACTCTGTCACATATGCAATCTTGCACTAACTCACAATGTTCAAGATTTATTACATTGCTTATCCAATAGAATTCTTCAGCTTCGACATTTTGCCATAAGAAAGGTAATAAAAGAATATTTTTATTATTTCTTATGTCTATCGTTAGAATAGTATAGTACAAGCAAAATAAATCATTTAATAGCCCTGTAGCTTTCTCCTCAACATTATTTTCTTCTTTCTGTCAAGCAGTATCTCTATCTTTCTTTTTTTTCCCCAACACAATAACTATATATGTCCGTCAGATTTCTCCTACTCAAGCGTATAGTTAGCTTATTCGTGCAAAATATTGTAGTAAATCTTTAAGAAAATGCATGTGAAAATTTTACGAATAAACCTTTTTATTTCTTGAAGGAACATTTATTTTTTATTGTGTTTTGCACAAAAAGTTTCATAATTATATACAGGTGGTAATCAAAATAATGAAAATACCTGTAAATAAAGGTAACATATTTGAATGCGCATCGTAAACATTAAAATATAATAATAGCTTCCAGTATTTTCATAAATAGAAATGTATATATTCTGGCAGTATGTGGTAGCTGTATTGAAGTTCTGTAAGTCTTGGACTTTTTTTCAAAAGCGTAAAATGTAGAACCTGTCAGGTTTTCAAAGTGGCCAAATTGTGGGAGCCAGTCCAACTGGAGCAAGTGTGACCAAAACATCCAAACTTGCAAGCGTTTCTAGAGGTACGGTGGTATCTAAAGTTATGATGGCATACACACAGCGCGGCAAGACAAGCTCGGCAAAGCAAAATAGTGGGTGGAAAGCAAATAGTGTGGGAATAGCTAGTGGGAATAGCTCGGCAAAGCAAAATAGTGGCTCGGTGAAATAGACCGACGGGTACTGAAGTGGATTGTAATGTCTAAAAAGTTAGCAACTGCAGAAAATATGATGCCAGAGCTCAATCAGCATGTGGTTTCTCCAGTGTCAATGATTGTAGTTAGAAGGCACCTTCATAAACAGAACATTTACGGCAAAGTAACAATTACCAAGTCACTTGTCACAGATGTTAATGCCAAATGTTGTCTACAGTGGTGTCGCACTCACAAAACCTGGTCAATTCACAATTGGAAGAAAGTAATATGGTCTGACGAATCGTTGTTCACCCTTTTCCCTATAACAGGAAGGGTGCACGTTTGGAGGACACCTGCTCAAGCGTGTAATCGCGATTATCTTCTTCCCACTGTCAAGCATGGAGGTGGATCTGTCATGATATGGACAGCCATATCTTGGTCTTCTGCTGGACCAATCGTAACACTGAAAGAAAAAAAATCGCTGGGGAGAAGTATAGAGAAATTTTAGTTGACCAGGTCCATCCTACGATGCAAACTATGTTTCGTGCAGGAGATGCAATTTTCCAGGATGATAATCCACCTATTTATGCAGAGGGGCTACATGCGGAACTTTGGCCAGCACAGTCGCTCGACCTCAATATAATTGACCGTTATGGATTACTTTAGAGCTATCAATACGGTATCGATACCTTCACCGGCATCTATCCCAGAACCTTCAAAATATCTCCGAAGAATGGTACAATATTCCTCTAAACATTATTCAGTTCTTGTATGAATCGATTCCTAGGTGAATCCAAGCTGTATTACATGCCAAAAGCGGTCCTACACCATACTAATAAAGGATTCTTTATAATTCTAAGGTTTATCCATTATTTTGATAACTACCATGTACACACACATATATATATATAACTACCTGTATATATATATATATATATATATATAACTACCTGTATATAT
>BMAW01018525.1:0-44593 GCA_019974015.1 Nephila pilipes | reverse complement strand
TTTTCTGTATATATATATATATATATATATATATATATATATATAACTTACATACACACATATATATATATGTGTGTGTGCATTCCTATGTTAACATAATGCTATAATGAATGATTATATTGGAAGCGCAATGAACATGCTTAAAAAAGAAAGTAACATTGGATTTGGTTCCAAATTGAGTCATCTTCCCTACACGATAAATATAATAATGGTTTACGATTTGCAATAACGGTTCGAACTAATATATAAGTGTTACAAAATTTTGGAAGACTTAAAGGTTTTTGGGATTTTATTATAGATTTCGTAAATACAGGGGTTGGTCTGCAATCATTTTAGTTTTGCTTCACGCATCGGTAATAAAAGGGGAATTTCCCTTCTTTGTAATGACAAGTATAATTACGTATGGGAATTTAATATTCACGCTTTAAAAGTAATTCCCCCTAGCTTTTGCAATATAAAACATTAGCATTGTACTCTTTCGCACCACCGCATTTTTTCCAAGCAAGTATTTCGAGAGGCGCAGATTTTCGGATATGTGTTGATTCCAACAACCAGATTCTTGATACCTCTCCCTGCTCTACAATGCATTATATAATCAATAAAGAATAAATTTGAGTTTTAATATATCTGCTATCTGCCATGACTACTAAATAATTTAAACACGTTTGGATATATCTCAGAAGAAAACAAACCTAATATATATTTATGTTAATGAGTTGAGAGCGGTTATATGCAAGGGCTTTTTACTATTCCCATAGCCAGGTCGAGATTCTTCGCTGTAAGATATCATCATAAAAAATTAAATCAATCAATCAAATACACACGAGGTCAACGATGGCGGTCGGTCATTGCATACTACTTCCACATTGCTCGAAATACGTTTTCCGGTGGGCTTCGGAGCGTCTATAGAAATTTTGTCAAAGTCCTATTTGAAACTCTGGACTGAATGCTCTTAGAGAAATATTCTCACTTTTTCGAACTTAAAACAGAAAAATATTACGGATTTTAACAAATTTTTACCATTTCGAACTCCGAATTTTTGGGACTTTTGTACTTTAATGAATTTTTTTCGGTTTCTTTAAAAAAAAAAAAAAATCTTTAATGTTTTTCAGATTCGATTGATTTCTAATATTTTTCTTATTTAAAAAAGCGTTACACTCCGCTTACATATACAGAGATGAATACTAAAATACTTGTTTTTAACAACAGAGAGCATTGTTAAGACAAGTTAGTACCATTCTTGCGTGCTGAGATCTGTGGAAAGGTGCGAAAGTAAATTCGATACTGATTGGAAAGTTAGTTTTTGTTTTGGCACTTGAGAATCAAGCAACAATCAAAATAGTTTGTTGCTTCTGGTAATCTGCTCCAATGAAGGCGTGGAGGTATTTTCGATCCTAAAGTTAAGGCGACGATTGTTTTGGGTGCAAATGGATGGATTTTTCATAAAAAGTAAAAATTTAGTATTATCACTGGAAATTACTGTCTCACGATTACATAGACACTTTTTAAACCTCTCTGCGTACATATTAGTTAATATCCGTAATGGAATTGTTTCATTTCTGAGAGGTATTACAACTTCTGAATTGTTGAATTATTATGATTATAATAAACTGTAATGACTAGAAATCTATTGTTCATCTATTCCAAGAAGTCAATTAAAATTTTTACGCCATGCATGATACTTTCAGTATCTGAATTCAATACAATATTGTTCCAGTCGGTTAAGAAATTTGAAGACCATTTTAATTTTGAAAATTCTGAAATAAATAAAGGTTCCAAATATAATTTAAACAAACGAAATAAGATGCTGCAACATGTTTATTATAATTAGATTTTAATTATTTTGCATAATGTAATAAATAATTAAGTTAACTTAAATATTAGAAATAAATTAAACAAACAATTAACATGTTAACAAATTATAAATCCATTTGTTAAAAACAGAAAAAAAGTATTAAAATTAATATGATATTGGCCGTCCATTTTTTCTGATAACTTCAAACACTATGCTTTTCGTTGAAATGACCAAGAAGTTAGGTCCAAGTTTCAATTTCAAAAATAATGTACCATGTTGAAACTAGAGACAATACAGGGCATTGAGCGTCATGCGAGACTCTTCTTACGAGGAATGTTCTGAAGGTTTCGCCATTTTTTTTCACACGGAAACTTTATTGTCAAAAAAATAAACCATGACATGATGAATTATATAACTTGTACTATTTTTCGACATAGATGCAATAGACTTTAAGACATTTGTCGTAGAGTGCCAGCCATTTGAAGAAACCATTCTGGTAAAACTACATGTCCTACGATGCGAAGAATTGTCGCACAGCCTGCTCCTCTTCAGTTTTGTTTTGTATAGGACTGAGCACGACAAATATACAATACAGACGCCACGTCTGACACCATTATGCGCCTGCTCGGAAACTCCATGTCCTGTAGCAATGTTGTTTTCATTCGTAATTTTGAGTGGACGCCCACTTCGACCTTAACCTTCTACACTCTACCTACTTTAACTGAATAGGCAGCACTGGCATCCAAATATTTAACGAGACATGACCTTTTTACCATACATGGTCTGTAGGCGTTCATGGATGATGGACACACTAGTCCCGCATGTACATTCATACAGGATAACACCACACACTTCCGTTGCCGACTGTGTTGTCAGTACACATCTATCTGCCACCGTAATTTGAACTCCGACACGCCTTCTGTACACGACTCTCTTCTTCGTCGTTCTGCGCATGTGTCATTCCCCTTCCACTGACACTACTTCCATCGATGAACCAGCAATGGGTGGGGATTCTTATGGTGGTTGTTTGATTCACCTGGTATACAATCTACTCTTTCAGAAGGATTACGAAATTTACTTTCGGAACATCCCTCGTAGATTAAAGTCGGATAGATTTCTCTCTTTCTTGAAGAATGACAGATGTAGAGAGCAAAGAAATCTAAATTAGCTATATTATTTCAATATACTCTTTTTCTGTTTGTTATGTGACATAGTAGTAAAAGAAATTAACTTAGTGATGTCTAATAAGTCTGTTCTATGAGTGAATCTCAAATAGGATTTAATCAAGAATCGAAATATGAAAGCCGTTTGCTTAAAGAGTAAGAAACATTTCCATACATATGAACAGCAAATTCTTGTTAACTCATGCCACTCTTTTATTATGGCTACTTCCATTTCAAGGGCTGATGAAAACTGTTTAATATTAATATAAATTTTGTGACTTAGTTTACCTCAAACGCCTTCCGAGGGAATCAAGTCTGAACTTCGATTTGATCATGGCTAAACATTTTTTAGAATTATCTCTAGATGGATTTAGATGTATGGCAAGAAGCTTTGTCCTGCTATAATATCTAGTTATCACAATCTAATATATGCCGAAATGGTATCAGATGGTTACATAGTATAACTTGATATTATATAGAGTCCCGAAATAAATCGCACAATATATCACAACTAAAGGCTTCCCAAAAATTACTGATCTTCCTCGTATCCATCCAGACACATTTTTTTTGGTTCTTTCCTCAAGTCACGCTGATTCTATTTGTAGCCATCGGGACCGTCAAGATTAAATTTCTCTTCAACTGAAAATATAGTTTTTTTCCCATTCGTCGTTCCATGGCTGGATTTTTAGCTCATTGCAGTTTTTCTTTTTGATGAGGTTTCAAACCCTTCGTGTTCTCTTCATTTTCATAAATTTTATATTAGTATCTGATTTAAGATTCTTCCACTCTGTGACAAGTAAAGTGTTTTTGCTGAAACGTTCCGAAATTTTACGAATCGAAAGACTTTTTTAATTGATATTCAAAACATTTGTCGGTCGACCCATGCCGTCAAAGTATTTTTTTCTCTTTCAGATAGTTTTATTTGTTTCAATCATTTCTTAATTATGATGCTGAGAATGGTAGGTTTAGAACGTTCGGTCGTATTCGACCAATCTTCATATTCAGAGGTTTGGGAGAGCTTCTGAATTTAGCACAGAAAATGTGATTTTAAACAGTTTGCTAATCATTTGGATAAAATGGTTCAAAGCCTGTGAGGCTAATTATCTTTCTGGAGAGAGATTTGTATTAGACGAATGCGCAGCAACGCATTCTTCTCAAGTTCTGTTACTTTTCTCGATTTCGGTTGGCCTTACCAATCGCGGTTTAATAAACCATCCAAAAAAGTCATTAAGCTCACGACATTCTTCATTAACCTGGATTTTTTCTCTTCATATTTACCAGTACCTCTAATAAACGTTTTTTTCCACTTCCACCTCAGATAACTCTTCACACCGCGGCATCTTCAATAAATTGAGGATAACACAATCAAAACCTGCATCTTTGTTGCTCAGGTAATGCGGTCATGAAATTCTAACGTATACGTTTTATAATGATTCTGAAGGGATGAATAATAAATTAATATTTTCAGGTTGTCTTACAATTTCTCAATAGACACTTTATTCAATTTTTGGAAACATGAGTAGATATTTATAAAATTTAGAATGATGTTTAAATTGGAAAATAAACGGAAAGTTTGTCCCGTTTAATTTTAAATATGCACGACTAAAATTAGCATATTATGTCTTCTTCAGAAATGCACAAACTTATTTTTCGTCTAATAATTTCTTAACTCCCTATATCTCTGTCACAAATGATGTATTCTTTTTATGAAGAATATTGTTCCTCATCTAAACTGTCACACGCTACCGATCTGCTAACACATCGATCAATAACTACCGAGTCTAACATTGAAATCAACATTTTTTTTATTCATCAACATAACACCTTTTGTTAATCACCTTTTAGGGTGATACAATCGTTCCAACGCTTTTCCAAATCTTTTTTTTTTTTTTCGCAAGAAATCTTTTTTGTTGCGAGTAAATAGCGATAAACAGCTTTCTGAATCATCGACTCGTTGCTGTTTTTGTTCCATCGAAAGCAATCGCGGCACCCACTTGGAAAAAACCTTTTTCACTTCACTTCAAAAAACCTTTTTCCTGGTCCGATCGACTTAAAATTTTGACACGTTTCAAGCAAAGGTTAGTACTCTAGAAAGACCTGGTTACTCGCCATCTCTGGGTTAGTCTCGGGAGTTATTGATCGATGTGTTAATAGAATATTACGTATGTAACATATCTTTCATATGTTTCGTATGCACTAATATCAAATCTAACTAGATTGTAACTCAGCGTTCGATTTAAATGTTCTGAAATGTAGCTATTTAGAACTGTAGATTCCTCAGAAATGTAATTAAACCTCATAATCTGAGCAAGCATGCTGAAATGAATTGGAATTTTGATTGATTGCCTGAACAGTTGAGTTACTGCGCGTATGACTATGCCATTGAGAGGTCGATGAAATGCTGGCAATCAGTAATCTTCGAGTGAATCAAATTCGAAATTGAGTTGATTATCATCCTGTACATAACTCCGGTTACGATATCATTTGCATTACATAAATGTCATTTACTTCAATAGTTCCTCATCATACAGTTGTTCGACAATTTTTAATTCATGAAAATTAATCCTCATGTATTAGTCTTTTAAATGGTCTTTCCTAGAATTAGTATTCTTAACTAATCTTGTATTTTGTTGTATTCGTTTGTTTGTGTCATACTTTTATGTCTGCTTTCACCAGTAATACACATAATTTTTTAAGAAAATATTATGCATATAAAAATATATCTTTTTAAGACTCCCGTCCATAGGCAATTTTCATTTGTAAGGACTCATTGTTAATTCTATGGAATTTCGACTACCGTTCACAAATCTTTACTGATTAATCGATTTGAATGTAGTAAAGTGTATTTGAAAGAGCAAAAAATAATGAAGGATTCTGCAGAATTACTGTTCCCCTCCAATTTTTAAGAACATTTTTAACCTTATTTTTATGATTCGTATGTGAGTTTTTCAGTCTTTAAAATATTCTAAAATATTATTAAGACTTGGATGAAAAATGTAATTCTACAGAAATCTTCATTTCTAGGCTCTTTCGGATACATTCTGTTTGCAATCAAATAAACTTGAGTAGAAATTCCATAGGATTAACATTACGTTCACGAAATCTAAATGGCCTGTAAATGGGAGCCATAAGCTTATAGTTGAAAATATAAAACACGCATAAAAATATAATGTTTTTCAAACCATCGATTCATGTGTTAATTTATTTCAAAAGTAATAAGGAATCCAAGAAATCATTGAAAATTGAGACAAACTATTATAAATTTGAGATGGGTCAGAGACTACTTTTTAAATCTGTGTAAGATCTAAACATGTTCCTCATTGTAAATAATTTCTGTCACATGGTTAAATTTCTTGAGAATTTGTACACGATGATGCGTTCAAGCACCAAGAAAAGAAATTGGATTTACAAGTAAGTACCTTTCCGGTTCGTGAAGCGAAAGAAAATAATACATTTAAAAATATTTAATAATATTTATAGCCCAATATAATTTCCGTCATGATTTACAACCTCTTGCTAACTTAATGGTAATTTGTAAATACTATTTTTAAAAACATGACTTGTCTTTTGAGATTATGATTCAGATAATGCTTGGTTCACATTTGCTTTACTTTTGAATTTTTTTTCCCTCCCTTCAAAATATTTTGCTAGGAGAAAAACAAATGATAAGTGGATGATGCTAGGCTTGAGAAGAGTATGAAAAATGCGGCAAAATTTCCCACCTTATCTTTGCCATATTCTGAAGAGTTGCCACAGCATCATGTGGTCTGGTATTATCATGGTGCAATATGATGCGCTTCCTATTGAACATAGCCGGTATATTTCCTTGAATGTTTTTTTTTGAATCATCCTATTGGTGTGGTAAACTCTTTCCGAATTGACCTCTTCGTCAGGCATCTAAATTTCGTAATGTATTGGTCCTTGGACTCATCCCCATGTACACAATATTCCCTTACTCTACTTATTTGTCCGGGATCACAATATGCACTTTTTTGTATGATGATTTTTAGTTAATACACATTTCCTCTCCATTTATCATCCGGACCAAAAACAGTTCGCTTTTGCTCCCCGCAAACATCTATGAAGTCTCTATTAAGAAATAGTTTAATACTTTACTCATGAGACCAGATTCTGGGATATTTCCAGACGAATCTCAGTAACGACGGAAATGAGATTGTACAGTAAATATTATTAAATGTATGAAAAATGTATTATTTTCTTTCGCTGCACAAACTGCTAGAATTATCCTGTGAACCTAATATAATAAAAACCTAACCAAATATTGATAAAGGTATCATCCTAATTCTTTTGTAATGTATTAAAAGTTATTCATTTTATTCAATTATTTGTGTTTCATTTATCAATATGAAAAAGTTTAAGGTATTTGATACAAATTCTATTCCCTGAAATGTGTACTATCATTACAAATAAAACGCCCACTCAAAGTCAAGCATTTCAGCTAGTAAGCTGAATGCTTATTACAATAAATAGTTGAATATTATATTAATATAGCTTTTATAATTACTGATGTTTATGCAGAAATTTTTTTACAAATAAGCATTTATTTATTCAATCAAATATCCTACATGCATCATTTCCTTCGTATACTGTATTTCTAATTTCTATATCAAGCTCTGTCACTTTTCCATAACTTCAGGGCGTGCAGGAATGATGGTTCTTTCCAACAGGTTTGAATGAGTGATTATATGCGCAATCATGTTCTTATTTCAACTGATTCAGATCATTTGTTGCGAATGAAGAAGGACAATTTCATCCTTAAAATTTCAATATGCATTTGGCATTCAATATAGTATTGTGTATAAGAATATCATTCTGCCAAATAGAACAAGTATCAGAATTGAAGTTTGTTCAAATATTTTCAAAAATAATAGCTAATGGATAACTGAAGCAATTCAGTTCGTATTAAAGTTGCCCTGCTGATGTGGAATACACTGACGAAAAATGTAGAGTAATTTCGTAGACATCAGAGGAAGCAAGATTCGCGTATAGAACAAGAAGAGAAATCTGGTTAGTTGTTTTGCAAGTGCAGCGAATCTACTATCTCACGGAGAATCTTGAGATGTCTTCTACTCATCCACGATGATCTCATCATGTCCCAGTCGTCAACAGAGAGATGGAAATCTGGACAGATCCATGTGAGAATTCATGTGGTTGGCGGAGGTCAGTATTTAGATCACCAAGGCAAATCCTTTTCTCCCTTTTCTGATGGCTGCAAGGATATAAATTTCAATATCGTCGATGCGCACGCAATTTAATCATAATTTTCATAATTTGCGCATGTAAAAATAAACTATACCAATGTGCCTCCTCGTGGCACGGTAAGGAAGTGCAAATGGTTTGAAAACTGACGCGTAACCATATGTCATATCGAGAAAATGGAAGAGGTTCGAGAAGGATCACCACAGGTCTTATAGCTTTGTACCCTTATTGAGGGAGTTAGGTCTTTTTTGGTTAAAAATCGTATTTATTGACCAGAAAGATATATAGAAAATCGATTCTCTGGAGCATGTAAGGGAAATTCTTAGAAGTATTGCAACTAGTCTTCCTTTTCCTGAAACATCCAATTCACGAAAAATATGTTTCTGTAGGATTGGAACAGCGTGCTACAGGTTCTCATTTAATATTTCATTTCGTGCTTGAATTTATGTTATGAAAGCTACATGATTGTGAGAAGGGATCATAATCCGTTTTTGTTTCCTTTTGTAGCCTAACTTTTAAACATTCCTGCACCGGTGAACCACACTCACGATCTGATGTGAGCATCACAACTGGTGTACGGTATTTTTGTAAAATACTCGTACATACCTAATTTTATTTAAATATGCCTTGCACTTCCGGAAATATTCTCTTCCAAGCAATAAATTAATTTTCTCATTTTGAGCACCAGAGTAGGTTCCACCGTTACCGAACTATAAATAATATGAAAATGTTTCACTTAGTGAGGGACAAAATTAGAAGAGTGAGGAAACATTTTAATATAGCCCTCTTTATTTGACCATGGTGTAAGACTTCAAAATCGGCCAACAAAATATATATTACTGCTCTTGTATATTTAAAAAGCGATATAGTTCAAACCAATAAAATATCGTTACCAAATCCTGATAAATTTCGAAACTTAACATCAAGACATTCTGAATTCTAGGATACTTACAAAGAATTGCACTACAACTTTGAATTAAAACAGAATACATATTAATGTGGACTATAATCTTCCTGTTGGGGAAACAATCAAATTACTGCTCGCATTTAATTTTATACCAGTTGCCGAAGAAGTAATGTAGTATTATTCAATTGATTTACACAGATCTTTGGACTATATTATCATTTTATTCATTATGTTCTTTAAGCACATCAGTCAAGCTTTTCTGATTCGGATGCTATCAATCTCATTCTTAGAATATCGTGCTGTTTATTTCGATATGTTGTACTGTATTGCAGACTATTAATGAAGATGACTTGTTTTCAGGACATCATATTTATTTGCGCACATCTTTTCAAACATAAATTATATACACAATTTCCACTAGCACAATTTTTCAACGTCCGTCTTAACATCTTGGAACCAAACTCAATTCTATTCTTTTGTTCGTTGCCAGTAAATTTTCTGAAAACAAAAATATGATCTGGTGTTGTCAAAAGCATATATTTATTTATTTGTAAAAATTTTAAACATTTAAAAAAATATAGCTTAACAAAGAAAATTTAAAAACAAGTATCACCTTAAGTTTAAATCGTTTACTTTTATGTTAAGAAATTGAATACATCACAACCTCTCCCCCTTCCGAAATAAACTTTAATAAATTTTTAAAATTAAAGTTTCTTACAATTTAATTTATTGTTTCTTCTTATTTCAGAAAATATTGATTTGCTTAGCAACTTAATTTTTTTTATAAAATAGTTCCCTTATTATACCATTTCATATGCTAAGCTTAAATTTCTCAAATTACATAAAAAATCAATACTACAGATACATATTAAAAGTTGTAGTCGGGAGGCAGTATCCAGTTTTTCAAGTAAATTACTTTCATAACATAAATTTAAAACGTACATCAACAAGACACTTTTTTTTTAAATATGCATTTAAAAAAAAATCTTAATTCATATTTTATCTCTTAACCAAAACGTTAGTTAAGACATACACTCTCTAGTATGACATATAACAAGATCATTCATAACTTCAGTATATACTAGCAAGCAGAAAAAAATCTTATCTGTATTAGAATTAATATAATTTCTGCATACTAGAAAAAAATGCTTTACTTATTCACTAATTATAATGAAGTATGAAAGTAAATCATCCATTGAAATGAACAAGGAACAGCATACATACTTAATTAGTAGCATCTAAATCATCATTAGCAAGTATCTAGTGCAATACACAGGTAGAAATCGAACCAAAAAGTTTAATTCTTGAAATTTGTTACTTTTTATCATGAAAAAAAAAACCATGATGTCATTAGTTAAAAACTAATCAGTTGAGTAGGATACAAATATATAAGAATATTTTTTTTACATCTGTTTCTAATTATTACTTCAACTAATCAGCTGTTTGTCGTGCTTAGAAGAACTTAATGTGAAACAATGTGCTTTTAAAATGCAACTTTCAAACTTTAAAATTTGTAAGTATATATTTTTTTAGGTAGCTGTAGTAAGAAGACTATATAGTTATAGAACATATAGTTCATATAAAAAAGACAATAAATGATCTGAAAATCACAATATAATTTTAAGTACTATTTTTTTTATATTTTTAATTCCACTAGGTATTGAATGGTACTGTTAGACTGCAGCAGATGCTATGAATTAAAACCCTTTTATAAAAGTCTATAGAAAAAGTTGTTATAACATAAAATAGAATACATAATAAAAGTAATATCTATAATCATCACATTAGACAAAGCAATAATTTATAATGAAAAAAATACTAAAACAAATATAACATAAGAAAGCCCAAATTTTTCACTGGTATGCAGCTTTTGAAAATGTACAATGAATATGTATTGCATATAATTTGTGGTGAAAAAAGTTGCAAAAACAATACAAACAATAAGCCAAATTGTAAAAGAGTAAATGCCAATACCCAAAGTCTGAAAGTATATTATTTTAAATATAATTTCTCTAATCAGGCCATGGAGTGAGACTTGTATCTGCATGTTTATGACTCTTGCCACTGCCAGGAACTTCCATATAAATATAAGACTGTAAAGTCATTGCCCATCTCATAAGTTGTGGATTCAAATTTACATTATTTATAAGCCAAACTAAAATATTATGATCTATCATGATGAACTTATTTGGTCCATCCAAATAATATTGTAGTTCCTTCACAGCAATTACTTTGGCAAAACACTCTTTCTCTGCAACAGAATATCGCTTCTCAGTTCCTGAGAACTTCTTTCTGAAAATATCAGAAAAGATACACTTTTTCTCAAAAGAATTTCTCTTTTTCTTACAATTTAATTCATTATCTTCACATTTACTTGTCTCATATACTTTGTCATTATCGATAGTTACTCTTTCATCAGATTTGGGGAAGTTTACGAAATATTTTGAACAAATTATCTTAGAAGAATGCATTTTTTACAGCAATTTTTTCTTTTCGAATAACAAGTGTTATCTTGATTTTCTCCTTCCTCTGAACTTGATGTTTTAAATCTAGCAAAAGAAGCATTCTGATCTGCCTCATTGTTCACTTCAGGATTTTCATTCATTTCACCCAAAATAAGCTTCATTCAGTTCACGCTGATTATGATTTTCAGGAACTTGTTCAATATTTTCAATCCTGTTTTCAGGTTCAACATTTTCTGCATGGACAATTACTGGTGGAACTGCACCCGGTTCTTCACAGAATTCCTTCAAATTAACTTTGATTGCAAAATCTACTCTAGATGGTGGTAAAATCTCTTCATCAATTTTGGAATCGGGAATTTGTTCTTTAGGATTAAAACGTGGCACGAGATCATGAATTTTAATTTTCACAGGTTGATCAGATAACTGCATGGAATTTCCGGGTGGTATACCTGCAGCTCTTGCTTTCAATTCCAGTTTTTCCAGCTCAAAGACTCTAACTCGTGCTCTCTCTTCCCGTTTTTCCTTCATTTCCAGTTCTTCATTTTCCACTTTACCCTTCCTTTCCCGTTCTTCTTTTTCCAGTTTTTCCTTCCGTTCCTGTTCTTCTTTAATGGCCCCAAGTACTCCAAGTTTAAATTCCTTATCCTAATCGGGACTTCCAACAATCAGTTTATATAAATGAAAAATTTTAAATTCAGGTTTTACGTTTAAACCCAATTCTTCAGCTAACACTTGTATATCCTGTTTCCTACATCTAGCTAAGAATGCCATGTTGGAGAACCTTAACTATAAATTTAAAATGTTCTCTAACACAAATTGTGCTTATATCAAGAACTATAATTTTAAAGAACTGAATTGTCACTTCTCAAACAAATAATCTACTTTTTGTGTCTTAAAATGCTCTAGATACAATTATCTACAAGAATACACAATAAGAAAAACTGAATTAAATAATTCAAAATATTTTAAATATACATCAAGTACTATTAATACTGAAAATAACAAATCACAATAACCTAGAAGAAACTCACCAATGTTTCACCCAGTCAGTAAAAACTCTCTTATATAGACTTTAAGAAATACATAAAATATTATCTACTACCATAAATAACTCAAAAATTTCGTAATGCACTCTTTTAATATAAAATTTACAAATCTACATCGATGTGTAAAAAAAAAAATTATACTATACCTGGTTGGCGAGAACTATAAGCAAAACGTTACCATTTTGGCAACTCTTTATAATTATATTAAGCCTGATTGGCAAGAAATAAAAACATTACCATAAGCAAATTGATACACATAATGATCAAATACAAAATAATAATCTTTAAATTTTTTTAACAAAAGTAGCACTTTCAAATTAATGATAATAGTTGCAATCTTATTCCAACTTTTGCCAGTATTAAATAAAAAAAAATATGAAATTAACCACCATTGAGAATAAAATACAAAAAGAAAAATATCAGTTGATATAATCATATAAACTGTTCTTCTGTTAACAGTAAAAATCGTCTGTTAAATCAAAAGTAATCTCACCTTGCATGTGAAATTAAATAATTTCGATAAATGAACGTTGAAACACAACAGCTTTAAAGAAAGCTACACGGAAAAAAATGACATCAATTCTTGAATAAATAAATGCAGCACATGATGTCAGAACAGCACAGAAAACAGTCCGCAGAAGAAAAAAAAATGGCGCTTGAAATCGAATCACTTTCACTACCAGATAATCCTTCGGGCAAAAGGAAAAAAAAAAAAATCAATCAGGTAAATTACATCAGGTAATTTTTACTTTGCAACCTCTTCAGGGAATTCCAAAGTTCTTCTTTTTTTTTTCAATTTAACAACTCAGAAGACCAGCATTATTTGATTGAGGTACGCACTCCAATTCTTGTTGTGGAGACCAGCTCTACCGCCGTTCGAATAAGCATATCTGAATTTCTACTATCTCGGTGGAACCTCCAAATAATAGTCTGAACTGTATTGCAGACTATTAATATAGATGACTTGTTTTCAGGACATCACATTTATTTGCGCACATCTTTTCAAACATAAATTATATACACAATTTCCACTAGCATAATTTTTCAACGTCCGTCTTTACATCTTGGAACCAAACTCAATTCTATTTTTTTGTTCGTTGCCAGTAAATTTTATGAAAACAAAAATATGATCTGGTGTTGCCAAAAGCATAAATTTATTTCTTTGTAAAAACTTTAAACATTTAAAAAAATATAGCTTAACAAAGAATATTAAAAAAAAAGTATCTCTTTAAGTTTAAATCGTTTTCTTTTCAATATTGAATATATAATATTTTAAAAAAGTATCACTTTACGTTTAAATCGTTTGCTTTTAAGAAATTGAATACATCCCAATATATAACTCTCCTTTCATCTGAATTTAATCGAATTGATCAGTCTTCCTGCAATTATGGTAACTTGTCACAAATATTATGAGTCACTAATTAGGCTAATCTGTCTAAAGGCAAGGAATTTTCGATTCTGTAACGGCTGTCCTTCGGCAACGTATGATGTGCATAAATCACAAGCTTTAATTTAAATCGCGTTTAAAATATAGTTACTTTTCTCTTGCTTATCAAATAAAGAAACCATGATATTATGACCAATATCCTCAGCAGCCTTTGTTTGTGTTGGTATAGGAAGACAGGAAAGTGAGATGCCAGCTGAGATATCGTCTTCATCACTTGACAGAGGCTCAAAATGGCAAGATGCATTGCTAATAGTTCTCATCCTGCTTCTAAGTACGACGTTAATAACAGAGACTAGCCCAATTTCGACGTTCTTAATGTTATATTACTCTGCAGTGAATCATGTTGAGTACAACTGCATCAAGCTAATTTGTTGCTTATTAATGCGCACTTATAAGCAACACTATTGGCTAATGGATCTCGTCATTCGGTACCTTGCACAAGTGACAAGGATGACTACTTAACTAAGAAAGCCCCTTTCCAATCTTCCTCACCATCCAACGAAAGGAAATTGAGACTGACAGATCTAATTCCATCAATCCTGCTACACGACGGGTCTTTAGTGGGACCAGAACACGAGGCCGGCCAAGAGCACGCTATCATACAGGTAAGCTATAATAGGAAGCCGAAAAACTTCCATTAAACATTTTTGAACATAGTAATCAGAATAATGGAACAAAGGTTAGTATTTATTGACGAAGCATAAAAAAATCGAATTTTTCAATAATAAAAACTCTTCTTTCTCTCTCTCTTTCTCTGAAACTATAAAATTTAATTTCTGACAGAAGTATAATTAATAACTGAAACTTTTTTAACAGCAACAATTGATCAACACGATAAAGCTTAATGATAAAAAGTGGTTAACTGTATACAGTAATGCGTTCCCGGCTTAGTACTACATAATGCTCACATTTTTTTTCCTTTAACACGAAACAAAAATCGCTTATAGCGAAAAGATTTCGTATATTGGACTTAGTGATAAATGCCATTTTTTTATCATGATAACGAGCCAAATAAATAAGGGTTGCAACTGTTGTTAGATTACAGATTATATTTCGGTGAGTAGATTTACTGCTATTATCAAAACATTGCGATATATCAGTCAGCTTTCGAATTCGGTGAAGGATGTGTGGAAATCGGTAAATTGTGTGTCGAAAGAGGCTTATTTCTCATGGAAATCGATAAATCGTGTGTTCAATTAGTAAACTCTACGTTGCGAAATCAGAAAAATTCGTGTCTAAAACAGTGAATTTTGTGTTGAAATTGTCGAATACATAAAAATTAATAAATATTTTAACGAAATTCGTACACGTTCGATTGAAATTAATCAATTTTGTGGAATATCATGAAGAGAATGAGGAGTTATTTAGATGCGCATTCGATTGGCGAAATGAATAAAATCAGGAACGATATTAAACAATTTATCGATTGTTCAAGGCTTAAAGGAGCTCTATAAGAAATCAGATTTTTCTCCTGGAAAAATACTGCCATTTTCATTAAATATATATAATTATTTCAAATATAAATAGTGTATCTAATATGATGAGTTAGAATATATATATATATATATATATATATATATATAGCATCTCTATCCTCTCAGTTTCGTAATAAACACATCTCACATTTTTTGCCCTAATATAAAGAATGTCCCTGAAATTGAAATATGAAACCTGAAAACACGGAGTAGAATAGTTTGTGTTAAAAAATATACCTTATTCTTTCAGTTCGTAGCAAAAGAATTTTCTAAACTAGAAAAGTAGGAGATAATAGTTTCTGAAGCTCTAAAGTTTTAAAATACTTTGATTCGATCACAATTTTATTCTTTCACTTTAAACTTAATCCTCGAAAGTTTGCAACGAGCTATTTCCCTCGAGTAATTGTATCAAGTTTCCTTCTTACAAAGTATTTTAGATTCGGTCTCCATTTCAGTAAATTGGAGGTATAAAATTTCAAATTTTACTAAAAGGAAAGACGTATAATCATTCTGAGTTTCGAAAATCATTAAAGGTTTATTTATTTCCAAGTTTGAACAAATGCATTTTATTAATGGATTGTCAAGCCTATATATTATAAATTAAGTAAAATTTATGTTGCATATATATATATATATAAGTGTGCAATGACAAACAAATTTATCCTCTCTCTTACTTTTTATTTAATTACTCTTTAACTCTAAGTCATTTCTTCCACTTTTAATTATATTAAATTCCTTTTTGAAATTATGTATGTTAAGGTTAACAGAAATTTCCCAAGTCCGTTTTAAAACTGTTGAATTAGCAAAATTATCTGGAAAATCTGATTTTTTCCCCTGTAATATAAAAGCTTTTGGCTTCATCTAGTGTTCTCCTTTTTTTTTAATTTAAGTTCCTACTGTTAGATCACTCTCTCTCTATATATGTTATATATCTTGTTCAAATTTTCAATCGTAAATAAAATGCTTTTTATTCATCCACTCAAGTTCAAATACATTTTTTTAACTTGTAGTGTATGACACTTTATGTTAGAGTTTTTGAAATATTAATTCATTTAATTAAATTTAATTGGTGAAAATTCTTTTTAGCTTGGCGCGATTTCATGAAATGCCAAATTAGCGATTTTTTTCGCTGAACGCTAAGCATGCGAAGCTGACCAGGGTAGCCACATTTGGCAAAATACCACCAAATAATTCTTGTCATCATGGATGGTGGGGCTAAACTGCATTCCAGCCATTTAATTTACGGATGAATTAAGAAACAAGCCAATGCTTCTACTATGTCATTTATCTCGCAATGGCAAGTTTCGTAGAGCATCGGCATAGAATCCTCATACCTTCGGATCGAATCAGTTCGAAGCATTGATTTTCAAATAATTAATTTTAGTTTTATAAGGGAGAATAAATTTCCCATTTATAAGATATTTAGTACAATATTAATTTAGGAATAAATACCGTGAATGACGAAATGTGTAGATCGCTGGTTTTTTTTTTTTTTTTTTTTTGCCACTTAATATTGTGATTCTGTCATCTGTATATACATAACTATATTAATTGTAATTATTCAATAAAATTTAACTAGAATAAAAATTTTCTTGGTTGACCTAAGTAGGAATTGACTGATTTTTTTTTTAATTACTTGTTTAGCTGATACTTGCTGTATGAGCCACGCAACCTCGCACGTTTCACTTCGCCATGGCGCAAACAATATAATTTGATAAAGTGTTTCCTAATCATTCGGTAAACATCAATATCAATTACTCCAGGTATCTTTTCACGAGCTCATTAAATATATTGAACCAACTTTTCCATAGCCAAAAGACTGTCAGAAATTATCTCTACTATACTGACAGACGTCATCAAAATCCCTCGGAATCTTTTCATTGTAAACCACGCTATCTGGAGAATTCCCTAAATATAAATTTGAAGCTAAGAAAGGATTATCTCTCTTCTGATGTAATCAAGACAACGGAGCTACGTTTCTTGCATTTTCCATTCAAATAATGTATATTTATTGCCTCTCTCTCATCAAAATGAATAAACAGTCTTGATAGGAAAAAGGTGTTCATATTACAATCATAAAAGTAAAAGTCGCGCATTTTTACTTATTCATCAATCTTCAAATTCATTACATATACATTATACATACGTATATATATATATATATATATATATATATATATATATATATATATATGCACATATAACCCCCTCCCCCCAAAAGAAAGAAAAAAAGAAATTAGAATATTTTAATTTTAAAAATCAGAGAAAATTTATATTGATAATTTCATAGAGAATCCCCTCAAAAAAGACACACAAAATGTAGGCATAGTTTGTTAGAGTTCGTGTTTCCTCAATCCCTAAAAAAATTAAATGGAAATTTCTCGCCCCACTTGACAATTTCTCAGTATCCTCCCGACTCGTTATTTTCCAGCTTTACTGCAGATGCTGTTCGTTTACAATTCACCCCTAATTCACATCCCATTAATTTATATTACCAGGATTCACTCTGAATTTGGTTCATAGAAAGTCACTTATTACGAACTGTTCTATGAAGGGGAAGTCACTTATCCGTCGGCTACTTGAGCACGTGGGTAGAGTTGTAGTCATTGAATTCCACTTATTTCCTTTCAGCTTCAGCAATTCAAGATACTTGGAGGTTTCATAGAGAGAGAGAGACTTTTGGTTTGCTGTGGTTTGCCCTTATCCCAATAGCACAGGTGTCGTAAAATCCTTATACGTGTTCTCGATTGGATAGAACAGCTGTATTTCTTTTCTCTCCAGAGACCAGTTGATTTTTGAACCTCTTGATGATCATCTCCCTCGATCTGAAAAGGATGTGTTATCTTTTTCTATTCATTTTACTGTTTTTCTATCTATATAGTAGAAACATTTTTTTTCTTCGGAATTTATCTTATTTTTTCATTTCCATTCCGTTCATCTCCGGCATGTTCTTTATCTCCTTCGTTAGGGTTTTGAGACGCATTTCGTACTGGAGTATCTTTGAATGGTATTCATTCTCAAAATTATGAGAATCGATATTTTAATTTTCTTATTAAATGTAAGATTTTAATGTACAACAAAAATTTTCAAAAGTCATTTAATTTAGAGAAAAAAATGTTCAGTTTTGAAGTCATACATGCAGTTAAAATAACAGAAATTTTTTAAGGGCATTTATTTAAAAAAATATGAATTTTCATCAAAAAATCTAAATAAAATTATATATATATATATAATTTCCCTTCTGACGTGATTTTGTTTCTTGGGTGATCCAAAGATACAAAAATCTTCAATTTTAAATTATTTTTCAAAGTTTTTGAACATTAGGAAAAATATATTTCCTCGTGATCAAAAGCGCCGCCTTCTCATTGCTTGTAAAAGTATTTTTCAATGCGAAAGCAGTACTCAGTCCTGGTTTGGAAAGCAAAAATAAAACGTGATTGGTTAAAATAGCTATCTTCTAGCATTTGTCTTTATTCAGTAAATAGTCCATTGTTTTCTTTGTGTAACAAATTTATGATAAGCACATAAAATTTTTTAAATTAAACATAATAAACTATTGTTACAATAAAATACGCATATCACTATGAAAAAATTACCAAAACTATATAAAATATTACTACAATATAATTTGACACCATTCATAACAGAGAGTATAGTTACAAAGCTAAAAGCCTTTTTAAAAATTTTATTTGTGAATGCAACAATAAATGAATAAATTACAAAATTTTTATTCAAAGCTAATATTTTAATTTTAATTTGAAACTTTACTTATGCTGTAAGTTTTTAATCAATAACATATTTCATTGTGTGTGTGTTTTTAGCCTTTCAAGAATAAATAGTAATGAACAGATGCTAAGAGAAAGAACATAGAAATTAATGTAATGTAATTACAATAATTAGAGCGCAAGATGTAGAACAAAAATTAATGTACCTTTAATGCGTTATGATTCCTTTTTTCAAATAAATTCAGAAATTATTTGTTAATAAATAACCTTAAAAACTCCCACATTTTACAACAAAATGCTTTAAAGTTACAGATGTAACTTCAAAAAATTCCTCCTGGACGATTTATATTCTTCCCCTATTATGAGTCCATCTACCATCATAACCCCTCTCTTTCAAAATAGAACCACTCCAAAGCAATATAATCCAAACATTTTAAGAGAAAATTCCTCTCGACGAAAATAAAATTTTGTGGTTTTCTGCAAACGAACGCCTAAGGGATCCATTAAATTGGATCACCAAAAATCATACAGACGTTAAATCTTCGAACTTATTACTACTTCACTAAAAGCCGAGGGAAAAAAAAGGGCGGGAGAAAAAATTAAATCGAAAACGAGACGCGGAGTGGTACTAACTCCCGTTTTTATTCCCTTGTTGCGGAATTAATTAACTTTCGAAAGGAGCGCATGCGCTCTTTCTTCGTTTTAATGGAGAGAGGAATGGAATTTTATTTACGTTTGCGGTTCTTTTGCTTAGAATTCAAAGCGGAATTCCTTTTCTTTTTATTTTGTTGCTTTACCAGACCGTTTATGATTAATTATAGCAGGTGTTGATTGCTTTTGGGAGCAGTTCTGTTTAAGAGATGCAAGATTAAACGTGCTGTATGAAAAAATGTTTTGTAATTATTTACGTATTAAAATAGTTGGCATTGTTTTTGAGGCAAAATAGTGCGTGTTTAATGCCATAGTTAATTTGAGTAAACGAATGAAAATTGTGTTAAAACCCGAACTAGCATAAAATTATATAATTTGAAATTATTTCTTTAATTAATGTGAATTAAACTGAAAATAGCTAATTAATGGAACTAATACAGGCTCTGCTAAAAATAATTTGAAGTTGGAATAAATTTGAGAACATTTTAAGGTATGTTTAATTAGCATTTTTATTCTATTCTTTGCAAAGTTGTTTAGCCATTTATAAAATAAATGTAAAATGTTTTTAAAAAATATCAAAACTATATAAAAAAACAATTCACATAAAATATTTTGTTTTCGCAAGAACAGAAATGCTTGATAAAACAATTTATGTAATTAGTTTTAATTCTGATAATATGGCAACCATCGTTTTTATTCATATTTTGAAAATTTTTTCTTTGAATAAATTTAAATTTCAAGAGTTTCTATTACATTAGAACAATAAAGCATCAAATGAATTTATAATTATATGTATTCTGCTCTTGAAAATGCCAAAAATGTCTATAACAATTTGAATTTGTCCTTTGCTATTGTTTTTTATGTTATAAAACATCGATAAATAATTCGAGATAAAAACCAACGTTTTTATATAGGAGCAAAGTTTATTAAAGAAAAATATTGAAATATTAGTTAAAATTGGTCGCAAATATCTAAATATTAACATTGTTAGGCAAGTAAGAATGGTTCCCGAAATTTCAGAGCTCTAGCTTGATGGGAAGTTGGTTAAATTAACAACAGAAAATTTGATGACGCACTGATACACACACAGACAGACACACACCAAGTGAAATACATAAAAACATTAAAACTAACTAAAATTAATTAATTCATCCAGTAAATTAAATGGTTGGAATGCAGTTAATGCAGAATGCAATTAACCTAAGTTAATTAGTTAATTCAGAATGCAATTAACCCAACCACCCTTGGCGACAAGAATTATTTGGCGGTATTTTGCCAAATATGGCAACCTGGTCCTTTTTACGGACTTAACGTTCAGCCAAAAAAAAAAAAAAATCGCCAAGTTTGGTGTCAAATTTTGAAATCGCTCCAAGTAGTTGGCTAAACTGCATTATTAAAGAAAATATTAGATAAAACTTGTCGCAAATGTTTAAATATTGCATTGTTAGGCGAGTAATATCCAAAAATTTCAGAGATCCCAAAATTTCAGAGCTCTAGTTTGATGGAAAGTTGGTTAAATTAACGATCGAAAATTTGATGACACACACACAACAACAAGTGAAATACATAAAAACGTTTCAAAAAGCCTGAGTTCTTAAAACTAGAAATGCATCGTTGAAAAAAGTAACAAATGTGGACCTTAAACTTCCCAAAATTAAAAATATTGAAATGTATCAGATACATTTCATGGATATTGATAATTATTTATTGTTCTTTTTTGTATCAAAAAGCCCTATTCTTTAAGAATTTCTCATAAAATGGATGACTAATTGGTGAAAAAGGTTTTTCTTAATCATTACAATGGTATTGTCAGATATAAAAACAGAGTTACGAAACGCTTCCGATTTTGCAGTCGAAATGCTACTCGCTCATGATCAGTATATTCGGGATTTATTTATTATAAATAGCAGGAATAAATGTAAGATAATTTTATGTTTGAATAGAAACAGCAATTTTTGCGTAAAAGTTCCGAGAGCTAAAACAAAATTTAGAAGTTGGAAATGAAATCCGAAAAAGTTACATGTCTAGTACGGTGTTTGGCTTTTAAATAACGTGACCGACGCTGTAAAGCATTCTATTTTGATGTCATATAAATTTATTTATCATCCGCTTCAACATACACCCCTCCTCTATCTCTAAGACACTCCATGTGAACCTTCCATTGTTCGAAACAGTGCTTGAAGTCTTCTTCCTTTAGGACGCGTGCCGCTTTCTCTTCCCAGGTTCAATGAACCCAAATCTTGTTTCCTTTAATGCCTATTTCACCTTAGGAAAAACCTTAGGAAAGGTGGAAGTCCCTTAGTTCAAGATCCGGCTATTAAGGCGGTTGTTGTAACGCTGGGATGCTGCACTTGGTTAGAAACTTCTTAACTACTGAAACACACGTACACTCGATAAGCATTCATTGCTATAAATTTCTTACAATAAATTACAAGTATCAATAGTGAAGTTTCCAAGTTTCATGAAAAATTTTACCACACAATTCATTGCTCTATTGTAACACTTTTCATTCTTCTGGCGAAATAAAAAAAATAACTCTAATACGAACGAAGGCTACGACTATACGAATTTGTTCAAAGAAGCTCTGTATTCAAAATAAAAATCTTCACGCTAAACAGATGTCCTTCGCTGGTGTTTGACCCATGTGTACTACTTCTTTAGCAGCGTCGGTCTCGATTTAATAGCCACACCTTGCATACTGTGGGTCATTAATAATGCAACACCAAGAAGGGTAGGAAGTATATGAAAACTAAATTTATTTTCTTGATTATTTAAATAAGAAAAATAAAATGAATGAAAATACTGCTTTCTGGGATTTGAGGAAGACGAAGAATATTTTATTAATTGCTGCTTCTATTGTAGACAATAACCGCTGCTACACACCTTGACATTGAATGAAAGAAGCTCTGGATGTTCTGTTGAGGTATTGCAGAGCATGCCGTCTTCACATGTTGCCAAATCTTATCTGGTGCTGCAGCGGGTGATGTATGTCGGGCCAGTCTTTTCCTGTCCGCGTATTCTAATGGCAATAATTCGGCGAAATAGATAGGCTTAGGTAGAAATACAATATTGTGGGGGAAGAAAAAGTATTGAACTTTAACCCGTTCGCTCCCAGCGTATCACATTTGATATGCTCCGAGAGTGTCTTCAACTGACCAACGTATCAATAGAGATACGTTTGATGAGAACGTTATATTTGATTTTCTTAATGTTACTATATGGCGTTACAATACTGTGAAATCTATATAGATAGGTTATTTGGAGTATTGACCTTGATGATATGGGCTTGGATTTCACTTGTGGCTGCCAGGAAGGGGAGTGATTGTTAAAAGCACGCGTTGCGGCAAGGCTCTTTAAATGTAATGACATGATTTAAAAGGTGCACTTGCTATCGGTTTGCTTTTTTCTTTCTTGCTTGCTTCTTAGAATTTCGAAGGAGAATTTATGGCTCTTTATGGGGGTTAGGGCTTTTGGTAGCAGATGATCTCAGTTGTTCGTTTTATTCGGTCGTTTTTTTTTATTTGTAGCGACAGTCATGACGAAAAGAAAGTATTTATCTGATACTGAAATTTGCGAGCTATTGAATGAATTTGACAGTGATGTTAGCGAAAATAATCCAAATCCGTACATAGACATTTAAGTTAAAAAAAAAGGACTAAGAAGATTTGCCCTTTGCTCAAAATCTTGCATGAAGCGTCAAAATATATGTTTAAGACAGATAACGTTGAACAATGCATTGTTTTTTTTTATAAATATACCATACAGAAAATAAGAATTATTTTTCATATCTATATGTTCCATGTAATGGTACATCATAACAACATGAAATTTATGTAACAAATGTAAATATATTTTGTATTTTCTTAAAAGATATGATTTTTACGAAATTATTACATGTAAAAAACATGCAATTTTCGATTAAATCTTTTTTTTTTCTTTCGTAAATATTATGTTTAATGCCTTTTAAATAATATATGTAAATACCAAAATATTTTAATGTATAGCAGATTTTAGAGGAATTTTTTTCCCCCGAATTAGGCTTAATATCTAAAATCGTCTGGGCACAGCGTGACACTCCGCGGTAAGAAGCCGTGAGCCCAGAGAAGCACTTCTTTTTTCACCCACCGGTAGCGAAAGGATTAAGTGCCTCGTGTGGTCACGCATTGCCTTGCTGGCATTCAGGTCTGGAGTAAGGAAGGACAACTGGCTTCGAAACCTCAGAGATATAACGCTATCAGGTCATTGAACCGTCAATGAGTTCTCGGGGGTATGGGAGTAAAATTCGGTACTACTCCAAACCACAAAACTTTTGTTGAACCAGTATGGTGATGCATGGAGCAATAGTTAAATAATCTATCTCGATAGTGTCTTCAAGCTCTAAATGACTTTTATTTCTATCTGTTATACCTGGTGGTATTGCAGATAGAAACGTGATTCGTCTATTAAAAAAATGCCTATCATTCGGTTGTCTGTGCTCGCTATTTAATGAATCATTGCCGACGAAAATGACTTCAGTTTTGAGAAAAAGGTAATCGTACTAATAGGTACCTTACGCACATCAAACTGTGCTGCAAACGACATCGAAACGTACGTACGGATAACGACTGTTGTATAACGACCATTTTTACTGCGATATGGTCCCTTATGTTGCAAATTCATCTCTTACTGACCTGCGCACACTATACTTATCATTAGATGCAGTGATGAAAAGAGGGGGGTGCAATGGTACCTCCGGTTAGTCATTCACTACTGCATCCAACGATTACACATCCGCATCACAAATTTTTGGTTGCGTTCGGCTCAATCATCGATTTCATGAAAAGATAATCCACATTATCTGTGAGAAATAAGTTTTCCTCGATCGAACTTAAAAATGTGCTCGAAGGATGCTGGTATTCTTCGAGGCAAAAATTTCACACAGACAACTGCACGTAAAAGCAACTCAAGTACTTCAAAATGATATTCACTTCTTTCTGTATTTTGCTCTTGTTGGTGGCGCTCTAGGCACCCATGGTTACATCTGTAATAGTAATATTAGTTAGCGCTGTAATAGTAATATTAGTTAGCGCTGTAATAGTAATAATTTGTATATACTATGACAGCATACGCACGGTAAAAATTCCCCGCTCCCTGGATGCTTCCTTCAAGGTGTTACATTTTGGGTAGACAGCAGTTTAGCAATGGAATTAAGCTTGTTTCTCTTCGCCAATAATTTGGTAATTAAATTTAAATAAATAAAAAGACTGCACTAAATTTTTTTTAAAGAAAAAATATAAAAATTCTAAGAAAACGGAATTTGTAGCAACTTATGATTTATTCCTTGTTATTAAATCCGTTCTTTGTACATTATTTGTACATTTTTATAAATTTCACACAGGCAAACATCGTAATGCACACAATGAAGAAATAAAACACAGTTTGAATTAAAACAAAGTTCAATAAATTTATGCTAGAGAAATTCGAAAAGTTCTGGTGAGTATGTTTTGAAAATTTTATACTTCAATCAACAAAAATTAAAAGAAAAAAAAATCTGAAAAAAAAAAACCCTATTAAAATGGTTGGGTACCCGTCTGTTAAAGACGCGCCCGTCAAATTATGATTATACCAAGTCATTGCCAAACTCATGAAGCCTATCTTTTGATACATCTTACTTGGCGATATTTCTTGGTCACTTGGCGATTAATCATCGGGCGTCGCAATAATAGACAAGTACCAATAGTTGCTACAATTTGCTGTGAGTTGAAAATTTGATAAAAAAAATGTAATGGATCTCAATTGTAAACTTTCAACGTTCTTCTTGTCCCTCCAATTACATTAGGCAACATTTAAGGCAACAACTTCTTGTCCCTCTAATTACATTACATTGACTACTGTTGTATATGGGTTATAAGACTTCCATTTTTCATGTCATCAGCTCGTTGTTTTTTTTTCAAGCGTCTGTGACGCATTATAGAACCGCTTATATACATTCTAAAAATCACAAAGTAGAATAAAATGTCTACTTTCTATAAAAATTCCAGTTAAATGTCCGTTTCCTTGAACTTTTAATATGATACTTAGTTTATTCGTTTTTCTTAAAAATATTAAAAGTGTATTTATCGATGAAATTGTATTTTTCAAAAATTCAACATTTAAATTTGTACAGTAGGTTAACAAAAGATTTAGAAAATGCATAGTTAACCCATTGTAATTGTTATTTGTTTCTTACTTTTAATATTTTTATCTAAAAAGCATAACTCTTCCTACGCATTGCATTTGAATAAAACTTTTCAAAGGAAAATTTAAATTGGTTTAATACGAATTTTTAAGTCTTTTTCCTTACGTTCTGATTATTGCCTTTAAAATTTATTTCAAACCCTGATATCCTCATTATTTTCTCTTTGACCAAATTAGTACTCCCGCTGGAAACGAAATACTCCATCCTTTTCGTCTAATAAATCGTTAACTGGCATACTCATTAGTATTTTCTCTTACTCAGCTCAAATGATATTCGAATATATATTTGGCCAAGTATCACAATTCAGATACGGTTTCAATGAAATAACTTCCTGATTCATTGCCTAGTTCAAAGGATCACATAACCCTATGAGACTCTGTTGGCATTTTATCTCCAATTTGGCGATTTGGGGCAAGCATACAAATGTGATTTTGAGCATGTAATATTTTTTAAAATTCCAGAATCAAGAACCATCGCCAAGCATACAAATTGACACCCTGAATGTTCTGTATGCAGCATCTTGTATATTTTCAACTATGAGCTTAAGAAAAAGGAATAAATCGTAAATTGTATTTTAACTCAATGTTTATTAGATTTTTATAAGACTACGTCTATAACACGAGGAATACCTTCCAATAAATTCCATATATAACCGAAATAACGTTAAACGAGATCATCTGAACTCGTACAGAAAGGAGATAAGTGAACAAGAATAGAGAATAAGAAACTTTGGCTGTTTTTTCCTTTTATTTGATGAAAACCTTTTTATCATATTAATTATAGATCTATATCTAAAATTGTTTTTTATTCATAAAACATGCGTGAATTTTTTTAAAAAATGTTTGAGTAAAGAAATTATGTTTGCGATGAGGAGGCTTTTCCTTATTGAACTTTTATTTGTAAAAGTCTTTTAACACCGTTTCCTACTTCCTGTTTTGTTCAGCAAGCAGTTGTCGTCAGCTTGAAATCGTATTAATGACGACACATCGTTTTGCCTTGGAGCTTCCATAAAAATTTTAAATAATTTCGTATAAACTTATCAATTGTTTCTATTATAATTGCTAAATTTATTTTTTGAGAATCCGTTAAATTTTTTATGCTCCTCTAACTAAAATTATAAATGTAAACGAGCGTCAGCGATTTTACCGATTCTGCTCAGGATAAATTACTAAGGTTTAAAAAAAGAACAATTGGAGAATTAACCAAAAGTTAGATTTCAAGGCAATAAGTAAAAAAGAAAGTTGTTTCGGATAGTGGGGTGGTCGGCATGAATGTTTGCAGCAAGCTGTAACCATTCTCGTTTGGAATGGTAGGGGGGGGGGTAGGAAGTGCTACTTAGTTCGTTTATAGAGATCGATGTCAGAGAAGGTTTGTAGTGAATGGATGAGAAGAACGATGGAGGCTTTAATGGTTGCAACCATTTGGTGGTTTAAATGCATTTATGTTCCTCATTTTCAGAAATGCTAATTTCATGATCTTCATGTACTTATTGTTCTACAAATAGTTTAAGTTGGTCGTTGGAAAGACTTTCACTCGTTGTAAGTTTTGGAATACTTTTTAATTCACTGATACTTTATGTAATGAAACCCTGTTTCTATGATAGTGTATTACGAAAATTTCGTCAGCATTTTCAATGGATTCTATCGTGTTAACATTCTTGCTTAACGACGGTCATACACTCTTCAGTACACTTTTCGAACAATTACCGGTCACTTTTTTCCAGGAAAGAGTGATGTTGGTGACAGTATTCTTAATATTGTAGTTTTTTCGAAATTCTCGATTAGGATGTTTATTTTCACAATCGGTATTATCCGTCAGTTGCCTGATTATAATAAGATATAAAATTTGATTTTACACCTTGATTCATCGGTTGGATTAACAAAGTTTTATTTGGTAGCAGGAATACCACTTTTACTGAAATGCGTGTTGTTAAGTTGCGCAAATGCAATAGAGGGCTTCAAGCATTATCATTCAAAAGAAACGCTTTCTCTTTTAGTGTTATAAATTCGCAGTAGTTTGCGAAGTGATCCAATATTTTTATTGCACTCCGGCTAGTTCACGAGCGATGCGATTTAGAGAACATTTTACTATCGCGTAGTTTTGAAATAGTGGTAAACGGAACTTTCCGGTAGGTTTCAAAAACATTACTTTTATATGATATGTTTATTAAATTGCATTTCATTATCAATCAAATCGTTAAAAATATGTTCTAAATTTAATTCCATGTTTTTTGTGAATATATGTTTTTATATTTCTTATTTTCTAGTTTTCTGTACAAGAATATCAAAATATTTTAAATCAGAACTATGTTGTTTCCTATGAATCGCCTTTGTATAGGAAAAAAAGAGCTATTTTATGTTTATAGAGACTATTCTCTCCATTTTTTCTATATAAATACGTGATATACGGAACATGAGACTTTGGGCTATTTGCTATTTTCTCTTCACTAACTTTGGGGACTTTAATTGAGGTTAATATCATGAATTAAACAATTTCTTCCCAACCAAAATAAAACTTGATTATGTTAATTAGAGACAGGTAGAAATAAAGTGAAACGAGAAAGATATGACGGTAATAAGTAAAAGGAAGTTTAGAGGATGGAGGTCCAGTGGGACTAGCGCTGAGCATATGCCTTACAAGCGATATATTATATGAAGAGTTGTTACGGGCGATAACGGCCACAGAGGATTTGAGAAATCAAGACAACTTCTACAGGAGAGGTTTTAGTAAGAGAGTATTAATTCGTTAATAATCGAACAGGTAAATTAATCCAAGGGGTCACCAAGGAGAGCAAATATTCTCTAGGCATTATATTACAAAATTGATAAATAAATAATTGTGTGAGATTTGACTGGTGTATCCTTGTGTAGGTTATTGACATTTAGAGTTAGTGGTATTTGACTGAGTTATGACACAAGAGTTCGGTAGGAAAAGTTATCCTCCACAAACATGCGAAGTCAAATGAACAATCTAAACTCTTTCGCCTGGATAGTAAATAAAAGATTACTCGCATTTTTGTAATGCATTATAGTCTTTATATATAAAAAAATATTTTTGTAATGAAAGTATTAAAACTCTTTATTCTTGAAATTTTATTCATTCACTTATTTTTTGTTAAAGAGGAATAGATAGAGATTTCATAAAAATGGATTTCAGACATTTAATTTTAATTATAGAATAAAATTTTATAAGCAAATTGCTTAAGACTCCCATCTACCGGCCATTTGGTTTTGTGAACGTGATGTTAATCCTGTAGAATTTTACTTACCTACACAAATCTATACTGTTTTGTGACTACTAATGCTAAAGAATTCATTCTATTCCCTCTGTTTGGCTCTACTTCGGTATATGCCCGACCTCCAACCTTCGTTTTTTTCCCGCCAAGTTGGTCGATTATTGTTCACATGGTTACCATTCAACCAGCTATTTGGCGAGAAATGACTGGTCGCCAAAAAAAACAAATTGGCGGCTTTCGGGCATATAGCGAAGTTGTTCCTAAAGTTTAAATCTTAACAAAGTTTTTGGTGGGATTATAATTTTCTTCCGATTTTTAAGAATATTTATAGACTGGAAAAAATACATATGAATCATTACAATAGACTTCAAACATATTTCAAAAACCGCAGGAAAAATACAATGCCTCAAAAACCTTCGATATACTTTGTTCTTTCAAATGAAGTTTTTTCTTTCTCTTTGAAGGACTTAAAATAGTCTATAGGAGGAAAATAGAAATTCCATAAGATTAACATAATATTAATGAAATCGAAATATCCAATAGACGGGAGCCTTAATCATTGGATCCTTCTAATTTCAAAGAGAATTCTCATTAGTGCTAAGATATTGTTAAAATTGATAAAAAAAAATGCGTTAAGAAAAAAATGCGTTAAGACTATTTATAAATATCTACAATTTTCGATAAGTTCGTGCATGAAATCTCATACTTTCATTCTTTATCAAAAAATTAATCGGAACCTTTTAAATTTACAAATAGCATTCGGTTACATTTTTATCTTAATTTATAATACTTTTAATTAGATTTTTCACGTTATATGGCTCTTCCAAACACACATTTATTTCATTCTTTTGGTTCTTCAATTTCCTGAATCGAAGCATACGGCCATCTGGTGTAAATGCACTGCACAACAATCGGAAGAGATCTATTTTTTTCGGGCATAACAGAATAACTTGCGGGGTCAATCGTAAAAGAAGTCTCTGCAAACCGTTTCGCCAATCCATCGTAATGATATAATACAAAAGATTTTTTGAACTTCTTTTTCAAAACTTTTTGAGACGCTGCGAAAAGTACAGTGAAGTGACTATCAGCAAGCAATATCCAGATAGGAAACTTGGGGTATTTTAAATTATCCCCGACTGTACAGGTTTCTTGGTATTCATAGAGGGACAGCAACCCAATTCTTGACTGCGACGGTATACCATGAAACCTAGTGTTCTCAGAACCCCCCGAGTTCAGTTCAACATCTCCATCGAACAAGTTCGGGACAGCCTTTCCAATGAGAATCAGATTGATAATTTCTTGAGAACAGTAACCATCGTTTCCTATGAGATGACATTCTGGGTAGTCCATTTCTTTTCTGATCTTTTCAACGCCTTTCGTTAGTATGAGAGAATAAAGAAAATAAATGCAGCTACCGTCGTGGTCACTCATAACCTCCGGCTTAGAATTGACAAAAAATTCTAACAAGCACGATTTACATTCGAAATATTTCAGTTGCAAATGCTCGAGAATTCCATCTATTTCCAAAACTGCAGAAGATGTAGAAGTGCTTTCAACTGCATTGTTCCGTTTCATTGCAACGATAGCTCTTTCGCTGTCACCAGCTTGCCACAGAATAGAAGCCAAAGCTCGAGCAAGAGCTTCAACCTTTTGACTTGATTTTAATCTTAGTAATCCAAAACTAGCGTCAACGTGAGAAATGCCGAAAAGTAGTTCGTAAATAACATATGCTTGCACTGCTGCTAACACGCCACAAGGTCCAGCCTTTTTTTGAATAAAACCATACGGAGGCACGCTTCTGAAATGAAACCCTTGCTCTGTCCATGCTGCACTAAATGAGTTCCTCGTATTTCCAAATAACAATAGTCGAAGGGCGCATGCTTCATCCATGGTAATTGATCTTTCTTCTGCTCTAACACTGGATAAAATATCACATGGAATATTATAGAAATGCGAAGCGGATTCCTCTGTCGATTTCACGTTCATTTCCATTAAAATAAGCTCAAAATTTGAAACTTACTCATTTCCTAACATTTTTTTCAAGAACATTTTGTTTTTAAAATGAAGAATTATGGCTATGTACAATATTTTGCACATAAACACCATTGCATATTTAGAAATGATTTTATTACACAAAAAGCAATTCAGAAATCTTAAGTAAAATAATACACAAGCTATCTTTTTTCTTAAATAAAACTAGTATAAGTGACTAAATTGTAAACAAACATTTTAAGTAGTTTCCTAAAACCATTCAAATAAAAAAATATTTAAAACTTTTATTTTATGTTAATCACGAGAAAAAAAAATCGGCTTTGTTGTAAAGTTTTTTACGGAAGATTAATTTAATACATGTCGTTTGCTAACGTAAAAGATTGATATCAGATAATCGATTTAGTAAATAAATATATAGCTGATCCCTGATTGGCGCAATTTTGGTTTCTTTTGGAGACGAGGCTGCCAAATGTCATGAATGCGAACAGTCATTTCGGGCCTAAATTCCATAAACATTGAATTAGCTATATAAGCTGAGTATGGCGTCCGTACGTTTTCTGCATCTGAACCATAAATATCTTTTAATGTCTTAAGGGAATAAAAAATAAATAAAAATATTCTGGATAAGTATTTCAAGAAATTATTATTAGTTTCGAAGATAAAATCATAGTTTAGCGTGTTGCTGGTCGCAATTTTTAAGACAGATTAATTTGGCGCCAAAAGCGGGAGTACCAGAAGAAAGATAACCAAATGAAATATCACCAGTTTGATGTTTTATTTCCGAAACTTTCTCCATTGTCGAACAGTACGCTGAAATACGATCCGACCGTTTCAGGTAAGGGTGCAGTATACACTCGAACGCTAAAAGAAGTTTTTTACTACTCCAATTCACTATAGGCCTAACATGCCAAATGGTATTTTTGAAATTTGGCATGTTAGGCCTATTGTGAATTGGCGACATTGAGCCTTTTCATGACAAATGGCATTTTTGAAATTTGACATGAAAAGGCTCAATGTCAGAAAAAAATTGCGATAATCTGCGTGTATAATGTATCAGCTCCTTAAATTCTGAATAACGTTAAAATGTTTTAAATAAATAAATTGAAAATGTATTCTTAAATATTATTCTACAGTATTATTTCTACATTTAAGACATTCAGCTAATTAAATACTAATTTTAAACAATGACTAAATTTTAAATTCCTTTACTTTCTGCATTTAATTTCGAAATAAAAGCCAATTACAATACATTAAAATAAAATTATTTTTCAAGAATTAGTGTTTTCCCTTTCATCATGCTAATTTGAAAAATAATCTGTTTTTTCATGGGCAACTCCAAGGTAATCATTAATTATTTTTATTCAGAGGAGCGTTAATTTTTTTAAAAAAAGTTTTAATCTGTGTTTTTATTTTTTCCGTCAAGAATATAAATATTAATGAACCATTTTAATGCTTTTGGTATATACAACTCTGAAATTTGAAGGATTTTACTGTCGAGTGTATAAAATAATATTTGTATTGTTCGTATATGTTATTTAGTTCCTTGTGCATAAAAGGAATTGAATTATTCCTAAAGAGTTAAAATTTGCATTAGTTGGAAGGAATGTTAATATATTTTTAAGTGGGGAACACACAAATGTAAGCCATTTTAAGAAATCTTTTGCTATTGAGCTTTAAAATCTTATAAAAATGTAATTTTATTTCACAAACCCAATTATCTTAAGCTCTGTGTTCAGTTTCTTAATTTTTTGATAATTTTATATGGCAAAAATATCTATCAAGTTTATAATACATTAAAATCTTTTTAAAGGTAGTACGATCACACCCAAAAATGTCTAGATTCGTATACAGAGATCTTATGAAAATAATAACGAAATTCCATAAATATGAGAGTCATTTCAGTAAGTTCTTAAAAAAAAGATAGAAAAGCATGTTGTTTTGGTAGTTTTCTTTTCAACACTATACATATCCAAGCGTTTCTCTCCAACTTTTTTTTAAACCACCTGAAAAGTAAGATTTCGGAAGATTCTCCAAAAAGGCATCTGCTTGTGCGATCACCTGTTCGTTCGATGTGAACTGTTGTCTGCCAAGACATTTTTTTTAGTTTGGAAATCTTAAAAAAAATTAAGTTAGGGGTGAGTTCCAGTGAATTCAGGGAATGTTGTAATAATTAGAACATTAATTTCATGATTTTGTCCACCTAAACTGCCCTGGTGAGCACCAGTGAGTTGTCTTGATGGAAAAGAATCTTTTTCCTTTTCAATGATGGTTTTTTTTTTCTAGAATTATTGGCATTATTGGTCCAATAAGAACGCAGAATACTCTTCAGTTATTTTTTTCCATTTCCCAAGTAATTATTGTAAATGATTCCGCGTGCATTTGAAGAAAAACATCACCTTGTAGGCCGATTTCTCCGCCTTTGCTTTCTTCGGAGCCCATTCGCCTTCAAAAACTCACCGTATTGACTGTTCCTCCGTCTCAGGTGTGTAGTAGTGTTTCCACGATTTGCCCATAGTTAAGTTTCGACACAGAAACTCGTCCTGATTGCAACGAAAAAGCACCAAATTAGCCTCAGTTTCAATCACACGATTGCTTTTATGTTCCACTCTTCAAATAATATTTTCTCAAACTTTAAATTTCATTTGGATATAAAAAACATACTTCAAAATCTTATATGTATATTTATAATCTTAGAAATCTAATTTTTTTTTCATAAGCCACTTTTTTTCAAAATGATGATTTCTTTAGAGGAACAAAATAAGTAAATAAATGAAATAAGATAAAATATATACTAACAGCTCTCAAATTCTGGCTGATAGTTATGAAGCGTAAACATAGTCAACGTAATTACAAAATTAGAACCAAGCCTATCACAATACAGAAATTGAACCGAGATAACCACGTAATTGTATCCCAATAGTGGGGGAGAGCGTTGACCGGACCTTGGCTTACTCACGGCATTTCGAACCTGGACCACTGGGTCCGAAGAAAAGTTGACCGATCACTTTTTGTTATGCCTTTATCAACCAGACCAAAAGATACTTCCCAGTCGGGCTGTTTATAAAGGCGCTTTAACTTGCTATTGAAAGTACCCACCTCATTGATTGGTGGGTCTCTTTGACATTAGCGCCGTAGCCTCTATATAACTAGTTGTAATTTATGTGCGGTTGTCTTAGACGCACAAAGAAGCAAGTTCTTGCGTCAAAGGCATATGCAACCAGTTATTCTGGGCTGTGCTGCCATTGAGAGTTCAAGTATTGGGTCACTACTTCGGCGTTTTTAGTGTTTTCCAACCGGTGGAGGAGAGAGATGGTTCATCTTGAGTTCGGTGGCGTTGCGAACGCTTGATCACTGAAACCGAAGATACATTGACCGGTCGCTTTTTACTGCGCCTTTATCAACTAGACCAAAAGAGACGTATCTGTTGGGATAGTTATTAACGCTTTTCAACTTATACCTTGGTTGTTAAAGAGAGCCGCAGAATGAAATTTATACCCAAGGAAAATGCAGTCTGATCCCGTTAACACGGGTTAATCGGGAGTCATGGTTATTAAACAGTGTGATAAGTGAGAACTTAAACTTGATTCCTTGAAAAAATTTGTAGTTGCCAAAAATTATGAACTTTTTCAGCTTAAATAATTTAAATGGAAAATGATGAGTGTCTTATTGTTAAAAAACAACGAAACTCTTTTCATACTCATTACAGTGTGTATGGATTCTATGTGATCTTAGGATTTGCTTTCCAATGTAAAATCAAGTATATAGAAGCACTTATATGGAAGCACTCTAAGGGAAAAAGTATTCTTAAGAAATATTAAAAAGAAAACTTGAGTTTGAAATTATAATTTTAGTGTATATTTTGATCAACTTTACATGCAAGAAAAAAAGTCTACCCCGTTAACAAGGGTTTGTCGAGAACTATGTCTACAAAATCGCGTGATAAGTAAACTTGAAGTTAAAGAATTAATATAAATTAAGTGAAAAATATAAACTGAAATCAAACAGATATTAGTCAAGATCGGTTTCTTAGCCTTTTATTTCTGGCCATTTCTTTATTATCCTCTAGTCTTTCCGAATTCGCTCGATAACACTGAGTTTTTCCTCGCTTGTATGTCTTTTGTTTCCCTCTTACACAACTTCGACATTATATTTCGTTGTTACGCAAATCACTTAGAGAAAAAAAACCCTTTATAAATCTTTAAAATTTGAGCAATATAAAAAGGTTAAACATAAAATGACCGAGAGATATTTAAAATAAATTGTTGCAAAAAAATAATCCCAACTGGAATAATTCACTTTTCTAGAAATGGTGATTCATACATATGAATTAGAAAGAAAAAGAGTATGAATGTCTGCTCATAACAGTAAAGGAATGACTAGAAAAAAGGGCGGAAACAGAGCGGAAAACACCAATCTGGGCAAATGTCTGTTTGATTTTTAACTATCATTTTTTTTGAAAAAAATTAGCTTAATTTATTAGCTATTTATAACAATTCTGTGTGTTGTTGCCAATAAAGTCTGCTTGGCGAGATTTGCGCTAGCTAAATGGAAAAATATCCTATTTTCTATTACCTCAAACTGAAGTTTACTTCTGGTAACACTTCTCAAACTTAGAAGAGTGTTATGAAATAACTAAATGATTAAAAAAGAACAATACAGTTCACAGTTTATCGCTCTTGAATGTTTGACTTTCGAACGTTGAAATTATTTGCGCCAGATAATCAAATAAATAAGTCAGACTTTACATCCGTAATATTTTATTACTGACATTGCTTTCGAAATTTCATCTTTATTACGTAGAATTTTTTAGTCGCTTCTCACTTTTAAAGAATCATTGTATAATCTAGATATACTATAATTGAGATTCTATAGAAATAATGATCTCAAACTGCGAATTTTTTTTTATATATGATTGAGTTTATACACCCCTTTTGTTTTTACTATACGTATTGTTGAGTTTTTCTTGGTGAAACAACTCTGAATAACTCTTTCGACACATCCCACAGATACCATAATGGTTAAATCACAAAATATCGAGTAATCAAAGTGTGTGAGTTCCATCGCGTTCAGTGAAAGCTATCATTAACATTTCTGCAACAACATCACAATGGAAATATTATTAAGAACGAAAAAATTATTTAATTACGATAACATCCATTTCTATAGAAAGAAAGTTAATCGATTTTTCGCAAAAATTAACGTATTTTTGAAACAAAGGATTTTTTCCTCTCTATCATTCTTATGTTGCAGTAAACAGCACAGCAAATTGCTACATCTTTTGCAATGGGCTATATTTACTTTTTTACCTACAGACACTAACCGCAAAGGCAAAATAGTAATTCTATCTCAAACTATTTAATGACTCATAAAGGCTCACTTTTAAGTTTCCAACACATATAAGTTAGATTTACTGTGGTTGCAGAATCGTACAAAACTTTGCAATGACTATTTTTATCGTATGAATGCTTTTATGCTTGAGAAAAAGCATTCTTCATTACATTTTTTCTTGGACTGACAAAGAGATAGTTTTTTATTTAATTCTGTTGCTGAGGGATTGTCAGGTAGAAATAAAACCTACACAAGTGTTTTTGTACATATCGAAACATTTTCTAAAATAATTGTGTAAGACTATACTTAAAATTAAAAAAATCAGTCATTTCTTAAAATTAAGTCCATGTTGTTATTCTACTTAGAAGAAATTGCATTTTCGACGGTCAAAACTTATTTTAATAATCACTGATTTTAATTTTAATAATCCGCAGCAATGATTTTTATGTAATGCGTCAACATTTACTGTTCCAAAAATATAAAGTACAATCTGACACAACAATTAAAAAAAATGTTTTATGCAATGTGTTACGAAGAACCGATTTCACCAGTAAAGGGACTCTTTTCCTTGCAACGCAATCAATAGAGTTTCTTTTAATTTAAATTATTATGCAATGTGATTTATTGTCAAACTTCCTTCGTTGGCTAATAATGCAAATCAATATTAAAATAATTTTATCCCAATATATTTTCCAAGAAGGAAGCTAAATTAAAAAGTATTCAAAATTCTTACGGCAAAATGGCTGCCTCACAACTTTTTAAAGTTTTGAATAATTTTTCTCCATTTTCAGACATTTCTCTTGGTTATATTGGGATATAAAGCACTAAATACATCAGTCGATAGGTAAATAAAGAACTTATTTTTTATATATGGTTATTTTAATCTAAATTCACATAGTGCATCTAAGTATGAAGTTGATAAATAATCAATCAATCAATAAGAAATTTATAAGAACTTTATTATTATTATGATATAACTATGTGAAAATTAAATTCTTTCTCTCTCACTGCTGATAAAGCAAGAATCAAACACATATGCAAATCTTTTGCGATAAAATGTTGAACATGTTAGTTAAACCAACTTTTAATTTGACGAAAATATTAGCTCTCTTGGTGGTTGATAAAATAATTGAATGTTAGCACCTAATGTTATCATAACAACTTATTAAGTAAGAATTTATCATCTACCATTTTTTAGAAAATACATCCGAGCTTAAGTCAAAATGCCTGCTACGAAACATTCCACAAATTTAACTTCGAGGTAAACATTTAAATTAGGGTTCAGAGTATATTTGAAAATACAATTCGTGATAATATAAAAAAAATATGTAGCCCTCTTTTCGCCATGTTCTCTTCAATTTAAATAGAAACGCTTTCAGGATCAGGAAACAAGAATAGTGACGAAAAATTGTTTTCAAACTCAGCCAAAAGGCAATACACATCCTAATTCGCTCCATTTTAAATTTTTAGCAACGAACTCGCGGTCGCCGATGTTTCCATCGAATCTTGGGCTCGAGTCCTGATCCCACTAAAATACGCTATGTGACCTAGACTGACACGCGTTAAATTTGTGAGCCTTGGAAGTAACCCTTTCGGTGCCATTTCGTACCATTCTGATTTCCATCGCCAATTAGGATTTTACCAAAAAAGCCTATTTTGAAAACATTTAACATTTTACATATTTCATTCCAATAACAGTTTTATATTTTTCAAAACAAGCTATAGGTTACAGGAAACCGTTTTCATGCTGATATGCTTAAGAACAAGTCTACTTATGGAGAAATATTTCATCGAAATATTAGATTACATTATGAACAGTAATTAGTTTAATGAGTCAGAAATACTTTTATACACACACATATATGTGTGTATGTTCTCTCTCTCTCTCTCTCTCTCTCTGTATACACACACACACACACACACACACACACACACACACACACACACACACACACACACACACACACATATATATATATATATTCAGATATATGTACAGGTGCTTATATATAACACATCAATCAATAACTCCCGAGACTAACCCAGAGATGGCGCTCGTAGTAAACCAGTAACCAGGTCTTTCTAGAGTACTAACCTTTGCTTGAAACGTGTCAGAATTTTAGTCGATCGGACCAGAAACAGCTGAGTTATCGAGGTTGGAGTAAAGTCGTTTTGTAGTTTGTTTAAAAAATGGAAAAAACCGAGTTTCGTGTTCTGATAAAACATTGTTTTTTAATGGGTAAAAACACCGTGCAAGCAAAACAATGGATTGAAAATAACGGACTTCATGTCCATCAATTGCAACGATTTGTCGGTGAAATTTGTTGAGTTTAACGTGGTCGTACTGATAATAAAATGACGCGGAACGCCTCTGTAGACCCGTAGCCGTTACACCGAAAATGTGAGTGGAAGCGACAAAACTTGTACTGAAAGATCGTAAAGTAGAAGTCTGGGGGGGTGTGAGGATTAAGCCGATGACACAGATCATATTGTTGTCCTACTTGAAAAATTGAGCATGAAAAAGGTTTTTCCAAGTGGTACAAGGATTGTTTTCGATGGAACAAAAAAACAGCAACGAGTCGATTCAGAAAGCTGTTTATCAGCTATTTACCGCAACAAAAAAAAGATTTCTGCAGGAAAAAAAAAAAAGATTTGGAAAAGCGTTGGAACGATTGTATCACCCTAAAAGATGATTAACAAAAGGTGTTATGTTGATGAATAAAAAAAAAAATTGCAAAAAAAATGTTGTTTTCAATGTTAGTCTCAGGAGTTATTGATTGATGTGTTATTCAGTTAAGTTTTAAATCCTTAACTAAAACGATTTAGTTATACTGTTGTAGCGTTTTGAAAAAAAAAACTTTTAAATTTTTAATTGGATAGTTTTTAATTCAAGGGCTGTTTTGGATATTTTAATTGGATATTTTTAATGGGAAATTTTAACAGATGATTTTTGATCGAATAGCTTTTAATTGGAATGTTTTGAGGGAAAGAATATTTTATTTCATTGGAAAATATTGTTTTTTTCTTAAAAAAATATTTTTAGTAATTGAGATATCTTGCCGTTCATTTTCTTCTTTGTTTCTTGTTTTTTTCCCTTTAATTTACAAATTGGATTTTGGAGTAATCTTATGTTTACCCAACAAGATGCATTGGGGGAGGGTTGGTACCGTAGAAGATGTTTAACCTCTTAATTCAGTTCCCAGTCTGAATAAGTATGTTTTGTTTTGTTGGGTATTCAAATTATTCATTTAGTTTCAAATTTGATTCAATTTTCATTCATCTATTTCACACAGTTCTATAAAATGTTTTCTTTTGTTGGTTATGGATTTTAATTGTTGTCTTATTTTTATGTGTCTTAATAATAATTTCATTGCTTTATCTTATATATATATATATATATATATATATATATATATATATATATACAGAATTGTAGGAATTGCCCTGCTGAGCTAAGGCAGCGGCAGCTACAATTCAGATTATTATGTATGATCTTGAGCTGTAAGCTTGCAGAAGTGCGTGTTGCCTTTTTGTATATGCCCGATGGATTTCCAGGAGCGCACAAGCTTTGCAGTTTTTAATTTCCGAATGTGTTACATTTTGGAACATTACTTTGGCTTAACCTTGTCCTGAATTACAAGTATTATGATATTAACAGAGAAAAAAAATTTGCTTTGCGATTTAAAAGGAAAGAAAGTAATTGAAAAAAATATACATTTAGTTTGAAAGTTTAATCAGAGAAAATTGAGTGTATTAGCAGGCTATTGGAGTTAGGCAGGTGAGGGTGTTCTGCTCATAGCCAATGAGGTAGCAGCGTATCACGTCAGTGGTTCGGGGGAAGAACTTGTGAGGGGAGAAATCTGTTCTAAAAATTTAAAGCGAATATTTTGTGTTCTTTTGATGTTAGGATCAGGATAATATTTGGAATAAGGTTATAAGGATCTATTGTTGATATATGAGATGTTCTCAAAGAAATTGAATACATTTTTTTTTGCAGGGTGGTTTTGATAGAGGAAACTTAATTACCTTATACAGATAAGTATTTCTCATGTACCAATTAACAATAAATATTTGGCTAAAAATACTTTATTTATAAAGACACTTTACTTAATTAATTAAACTATTTTTTCCTCTAAAAATAAGCATGGATCATTGTGATATACCAATTAATTCATAGTAGAATTTTTATAAATTCATCACCTAAATAACTGGATAAAATTCATGAAAATATATGTTGAACATTAAAATATATAGAAAGTCATATCATACTGATTTATAAACAAAATTTTATTCATGTAGCTGTAAAAATATACAAAATAACGAGTGATGAAAGCTATTTAAATTCAAATTATGAGAACTTAAAAGTAACACTTTTGAAATTATCTCATAAACAATTATTTCTAAAAACAATAGTATCTCGGTTTGTTTCTTAACTTTGATGGATACTTAAGCTAGAAACCTCTCAATTAGGGCATTACCACCAAAAATTACTTGAAGTATAAAGTATGACTGATACACTTTAAAATAAACATAACTTTATAATTATATTAAGAAATTTTTTCAGTATACTAAAGCTTTAATATACCATAAAATCAGAGTGGTACTAGAAATCTAAAATTTAAATTATTATGCAAAATTTCTAAACAAATATAAATGTTTACTGTACATGCATTCAAAACCCTTCAAAAAAATATGCTGAAACTGTATTTCAAAATAATTTACTCAGCACTTTTAAGAAAAGAAAATATTTATAATTGAATGCTTCATTTGCTAAATTGATTAACTCCATAAAACAAGAAGTTGAGAGAAATGATGAAGTATTATATATTGTTTCTTAAGATTCTTTTAAGTTACAAATTCAAAAATACGATGTAGACTGTATTATTGCAGGCGCATCTTTTATCTAATGCCATACAGAAAGAATAAGATAGAATATATTTGGAATAATTGTTATTATTACTGTAATTGTTTCGTGATTAAGGGAGTTAATCGATTTGCCAAGTGAAAGAAAAATTTTAATTAAAATATAGTCTTCGAATTATTTTTTTGCTACGAAAAAACTTCATTATATAAATATAATGTTTGATTAAAGATTTTAGCAAAAATGAATAATAACTATTATGTTAATTTTACATAATATTACAAATATTATTACTTTGTTTAAATTGATTTATTACCAGTATAAATTATGTCTTTTCGTTAGTTGTATTTGAGCTCCCGTCATATCGATTTGTCCTTTAAGTTTTACAATATTCATGTTTAATAGAAGGAATGAATTTCAACAAGTCTATCATATCTTTTCTCTTGTCACTGTTCTACCCATTGGATGCAATAAAGGTTGGCTTATATTTTTCAGACATAGTGGTCTACCTACTACACATTTTTTTTATATGAATGGCATTAAATTCAGTATTTTCGTTAAAGTCACACTTGAATTGTATGAGGTGGGGCTTAGACTTTCTAATTTTATCCAATGCATTTTGAGAAAATTTACTGATATCCCCGTAATTGTGTTACCTTTTTGTTACTGATAGAATTTTCGGTTGGAATGCAGATTAGCGTAACCACTTGGCGACAGGAATTGTTTGGCGATATTTTGCCCATTGTGGCTACCATTCTCTCCACTGAGGTGGCTTTAGCCGTGGCAACCCTTTCGAATAAGGCTTCAGGCTCCGCCATAAGAATCGCCAAATTTGGCAATTTTTCAAATCTCGCCAAGTGGTTACGCTAAACTGCATTTTCACCGAATTTTCTTAAGCAGATAAAGTCCTGATGCGTCATTTGAACCATATGAAATGGTGCTTTTTTTTTAGAAGTTTTTACTGTATTACATCAATCATCTGGCGAAAAAATATTTCTGGACTTCTTTTTTTTTGCTTGAGATTCGATAACAGCAAATTGTGCATCATTAGGCAAGTAACTGTCCACTTACCAGAAGTTTTATTTCAATTGATTCAAATGATCAAATAGGCAAGTAACTGTCCACTTACCAGAAGTTTTATTTCAATTGATTAATCTTATATTTTTGTACTTTGAAGCAATTTCAATAAACTGAAAACAGTTTTAATATTTCTGTTTTGCAACGTACATGAGTCAGAATAGGTTATTATTCTCTTAGAGTGTTTAGCACAAATCTTTATATACTTTACTAGAAATGAAGAAATTTCTTTAGGCCTCTTCTCTGAGACTGGGATTTTTCAGTTTCTGGGCAAACGAATATGTGACTTATATTTTTAATAAAATCCTGGTTTTTGAAATTGTAAACATATGGATTTCGTTTATAGTAAGTTACCGATGTAGTCAAGTTTGGAAAGGGTAAAATCTTTTCCAAGTCAAAAGAAAGTACAAAAAAATGTCTTCGGATGCTGCCATCTAATCTGCAGCCATATGATTACGAGCTTATTCAGCCTTTTGCAAATTAACTAGTTTTTTTGTTATGGTTTAAATACATTATAGAGTAGGGAGGTAATCAGACGGGCTTCTGAAATAAATTATTTATTATTCAATGGCTAAAAATATTTTGTCATTTAGTGGTGTTAATACTTACTATTAGAGAAATTTGTTTTGAATAAGTACAGTTAAGAGCAAATCGAGTGCTTTGATATTAAAATTTCATAAGATTCAAAAATAGAGTTAATCGATTTGGCAAATGAAGCATCCAATAAAATCTAAATAAAAAACGTTTTATGCAAAGTTTTCCAAACAGGTTTAGGCCTCCAAAGGTATTAGCATTTTAAAAACAATAACTATTCAAATAAATATTAGAATTAAAAAAACCGATAAAATACGGAAATGGACAATGATATTCTTTTTAGATATTATAATTAAAGCAAACGATAAATTATGAAGTTTAATATATTTTAAGCTATATATAATTAAAATTGAAGTAAAAATTTAATAATTAAATCGAAGTAAAAATTTAATAATTAAATCGAAGTAAAAATTTAATAATTAAATTGAATATGTTTTAACTAAATGCAATTGCTGTTGCTGTAAAATGAAATAAGTTCATAATTGTTTAATTTTTATCCAATAAAAAATTTAGGATAAAATTATTCCCATATTTTTGAAAATTAAACTTGTTACTGGTGAAAGCAAGCATCAAATACATACGTAGAAACATTTACAGTAAAAATTTTTTTATATTTTTTGAAAAGCAGGTATCCAACATTTATACAAAACTCTTTATGATAAAATTTTATGAAGTGCTCGGTTGACCATTTTGTGATTAACTGAAACAATAGTACTTTCAGTGGATAATTTCTTTCACAATATATGAACATGCTTTTTGAACTTTTCTGTTTTGTAAATGAATAACATTACAGCTGAAAAGTTATCTAAACAAGAATCTTTTTGAATAACAGAATATGAACCACTTCCAAATTCACATCTTAAATGCGTTCTTTTCAGATACTCCAAAATCTAAATAAAACTCCTTTCAAATCTCAGCGTCGAATAGACCGTTAAGAAAGACGGTTGTAGACTGTTATTCTATTCTTTGTAAATCCCTAGTGCCAAATTAAAGTGCCGTAATCCTTAAAGGCAATTAGTTTAATGAAAATGGCCCGACTTAAGCTTGAGTATAAACATTAAAATCACTTCACTAATAAAAATTGAGGTTGTCTTTAGCAGGAGCTTTCTGCTGTCTGGGCTAAAGAGACCGGGGACATGATTAAAAGCAGCTTTCAACCTTATTATGGCGCCTTCTCATTTGCAAAATTCAGCCGAGGGTAAATTTCTGTTAACACTTGAACTCGTTAATGTATCAGGAATAGCCTGCATCAAGCATTATCATTTATGTAAACAGAAAACTTATAATTCCATACAAATAAATCCTAATTTTACTTATTTAATCTTCCTTTTTGTTCCTCGAAGTATCAAACATGTATATATATATATATATATATATATATATATATGTAGACCG
>BMAW01018505.1:0-35054 GCA_019974015.1 Nephila pilipes | reverse complement strand
ATGATACGTAATATAGCAATTGCATATCATAAACACTTTTAGAGGGGGAAAAGTAACAACAAATGTCCTCAAAGGAATGCTTCTCTCCTTTTTTTTTTTAATCAAAATCATACTCGCAATACTTTTTAAACAATGGGAATTACCACAGATATAAACTTTAGCGAACAAATCACTTTATATAAGGATGGAGTGATGGAAAATAAATCAACATCAAGTTCCACCTCCCAGAATATAAAACAAAATTGTATCTTGTAACAGTTTTCTAAGAGGCTCCCTCCCCTTTCGGCTTGTTGAGTTTGCATACTTCGACTTTGTTTTTGATGCCATGAAGTCGGGACTGAAAGGCATTCAAAGAATTGGCTTTTCCTGTAGGGGGGGGGGGCTGCTTTCGTATACATAGTGACATGCTGAAAGAAACTTTGGCTGGTTCACTTTAGATGTCCACCATAAATGTCAAATGAAAGAAATTTGCAACACTTCACCGTTTTAGGGTGCAGCCCGCCAATCTCAAAGAGAAATACATCTAGTCTAGTTCCGCTTTTTTTCAATGCAGTATATCGATTAAAATGAAACAATAAAGTGACATTGAAATGAATATTACTGTTTTCAATTTTAAATTACATTCTACATGTACCATAAATTCATTTCATCCTGTTTTCATGTATATTCAGTAAAATAGCTAAAAAGGGAAAGAAAATTAGAGAATAAATAATGGCTCATCAATTTTATTTGAATATAATAAACTACAATATGATTTTATATCGCAGTTATTATGTAAATAATTTGAATAATTATATGTGTATAATTAATGATTATTGTTTTTTTTCAGGTGTATATTTTTAATTTGAGAAAATAATAAGAACTGATAAATAATTAATGTAATTCTGGTTTTAAATTGCCATTATTAGCAGTATTTCGAAAATTTACCACGGCGTAATTAGATATAGTCACGGAACCCTGCTAAAGAACAAATAAAAAAATAATCAAAAGAACAATATAATACGTATAGAAATCAATTCATGCAATCGAATTAGCATGAACAAACACAAATGTGGAAATAGTACACAAAGAAGTGGTGCAGATTTTAAAGTAGTTTCAGTAATTCTACTTTTTTAGTAAGGATGTGTGGACGCGGAGTCTATCCATTGAATCAGAAGTGCGGTTAAAAAGATGAAATTTAAAAAAAAATTAAACAAATATAAATGATATAACTTTATCTGTATGATAATGTTAGTAAAAAAATTATAAAATCTGTTACTAAGACTTTCATTATCATTGAAAATATTTCCTCCATTTTCCTCCTTTCCTTTATTTATTCTTTTAATCTCATATATGCACTAATCATATATTCAATAAGTAAGTTTAATTTTTTTTTATTAACTCCTGGCAATGGGAGATTATATTGAGTAAAGAATCCATCGGACTCGTTGTTATTTGATTGTTGTTGTCTTAGTACAGAACGATGTAAATAGAAATTTTCCAAATTTTTTTTGTAAAATATTTTCTGTAACGAAATGTTATTTGATTACCTTTAATGTCAACGATAGTAAATAAAACAATTGGAATGTGTGAAAATCTTGCAAAACAGAATGAAAAGTCGGGTTGAAAATGAAATTGAATGGAAATGCATTTTCTACTCGAAGGCAGATGCCTGTTACGTTTTAAAACCAAAGTTGATATTAGCAGCATTCTCAACAGTGAATGATTTCCAATGATGGTGATTCGAATTTCAATGTTACTGATTAGAACACTGCATTGGAAGTTCACAAGTGTAAGGTACATATTTTAAAAAAAAATCTCTATGAAATGAACGAATTAGCATAAGGTATCAGTACACCTTTAAAACGTTATTTTTGTCAAATTTTTCGATTTTCGAATCGTAATGTTAGTTTAAAATTAAAACTTTTTTCTTTCAAATAATGATTAAATTTTGCTTATACCTTATTTAGAACTTAAATTACAGGGAATTGAATTTTACTCGGTAGCTAATTTTTAATTGCATTTGAAAGTTTGTTTTTTCTTAAAGTGGGTTTTCTTGACATATTTACATATGGCAACATAGATATCAGAAAAAGTTATGAACCAAATCAATTTAAATTTTGCAAGTATCTTCCTTATATAGTTTTTAGAAATCACTACCACTTTCATGGTTGTAAAATTGATATGTTTTTAGTAACAAATGTGTAATTTCTTTACTGTTGAAACTTTTTTTTGATTTTTCATTGTTATTTGACTCGAAACACAGTAAAACTTGTGGTAATATGATTTTCATCATGAAAGTAGTACCAGCCCCAAAAATTGTTATGACGAATAAGATAAAACTTACAGAACAATGATATTTTTATTAACTGTTTAGTTATGAACGTTATGCTGATAATCAATTTATGTGCTATTTTCAGCATGTTTTCCATTCCATTCCATTCCATTTTTTTTTTTTTTTTTTGGAATTAAAAGCAGATTATTAAATGTGTTTTTCATAGTTTTAGGTTATATTTCAGCCATAAAGATATTTTGGTAGTAAATATCAATATATTTCAAAAAATTTTCTCCGAAGGTGCACGGATACCTTAATGAATTAAAGAAATTGCGATATGAATAAGCTTGTTAATGGTAACTTTAATTACTTGATACGCATTCTAACATTTTAATTAAGCTAATTACAGTAAATAACATCCGTATTTCAGTTTCAAAATAGGACGCATAAATATTTTATTTCCATTAAAAAAATTCCAATGTTATTTTTCTTAAAATTTATTCTAATCTCGCTGTTTTTTGTAAAAATAGGTTTTGCAACACCGGCTGTGTAGGACAAGATTTCGTCGGTCACGGCTTTATCAACAATTTAAATGAGATACGAACTAGTGCAAATAAGTATTCATGGATTGTGAATGTTCATTTTAATAAAAATAAGCAAATAAATAAAAAAAATGGAATATGTCGATTTTTTTGAAATTCTGATTTGTTGCTGAAAGTATGGCAATACGGTCTGATTATTTAAATATTAAAAAAAAAAAAATTATATCGTCTTCTGTCATTGTAATTTAATTTTTTCCCAAATTTATTAACGCGGCAATCTTATTTCGAGAATTAGTTTCAAATAAACAAAAACACATTTTTTATAGCTCAATTGTTTTTTTTTAATTTCATTCGAAGACTGAGTATTTATTGATTATGAAAGAGAAAAATATTAAGACTTCAAGTGCCTAAATGTATTAGTAAATGCGTTGGACAACAGCATTAACCACGTTTTTCAAACTATATTTTAAGAAAGAAGAGAGATTAAGGAATAAGTTTTATGACATTTATTTTATAAAAATGAAATAAATATATAATTAATTTTAAAATTAAAAGAAAATATAGTATCCGAATAATATGATTAAATTTTTATTAAAAAATACATGCGCATAAAAAAATTTAATTATATAACATGGATTATGTTGACAAAGGCATATTTTTAAGTATTATTTATCTTTTGAGATGTAGAACTTTAAAGATTCAACTTGTATAAGTATAAAAATTAATTCCTTTCTAAAGTATACATACATATGAATCATAGTAAATATATAATAAACACTTGTAATTTTAAATCTTTATGATTCAAATCCTGTTTTCAATAAGCTTTAATGAAAAATGTTTCATATATGAAAGGAAGCTCAAAATTATATATAGATTTTAAGTTAAAGAAAAAGAAATTAGAAGAATTTAAGATTTTTTTTTTATATTTAAATCCTTCCCTACGAGTTATAAATGCATAAAAAGCGTTAAAAAACCAAAACAGACAACCCAAAACAATTTCACATTACACCCGCACCAATGAGAAGCAACCTATTTTCCTTTGAGTGTACCGACCGGAAATGCCCGCTAAGAGAGGAGCCACACCCGTTTCGCCCTCTCTTTAACGATGCCCTAATTTATAGAACAACACATAATAATAATATTTTTGTTGCCAATTGCTCAGGATCAAATCGGGGAGTCTTTACTTTACGAGGTTGAAGATTCCCACCCTCCAAATCCTAATTTCTAGTTAAAGGCTGATCTCCAAGACGTTGTCCTTTGGAGAAACCAGTTTGTAGCAACCGTGCGCAAGACGATCAGCGGGTAAAACTTTCTGCGTAGTAGTACACTGTTTTTTCTGGACATTTCATGCATTTGTAGAAAACATATGCTAATACGAGTAGTTACATTTAGGAACATGAAATTTTAATACTTTTCTCTTTGATAATTAATAAGTACCCAATCTTCGAATAAATTAAAAGAACTTTGACTGTGTGATGGTCGCAAAGCGGTAGCGTTGATTCGAAACCTAGACCAGTGAGTCTGAAGAAAAGTTGATTGCTTCTTGTCATGCCCTAAGCAACTGGGCTAAAAAGACTTTATTAGTAGGACATTTTTAACCTCTGCCGCTGCTGCAGAAGGGAGTCGCTACATACTATTTTCCCTCCAGTATCATCTCAGCGTGATGATACGGAATAGAGATAGACTTTGGTATTTTGTACAGAATTTTTTTTCCAGTCATTACTGCAATTGATATGCATCCCCTCCCTGTTGAATTGAATTTTGCTTGGGACAGTTTATATTATTGAATCATCGGCTGTCTTTTGATGAATGATGGATCTCGTCAACACTTGCGCGAGAGCAGGAATATTGCTGGTCGTGATTTGTATGAGTTTGTCTTAGTTAGACATACAGAGGTAAGTGTTTTTATGTTGGTGCCATATATAATCAGGTGGTATAGGCTGTGCTGCCATCTAATGATCACGTCCTGAGTCACCACTGAGGGGTCGCGAAGTGGTAGAGTTGATTCGAACCCTAGACCAATGGGTCCAAAGAAAAGTTGATCGCTTCTTGTTATGCCCTAACCAACTAGGCTAAAAAGACGTCTTATTGGTCTTGTTAGCAGGGCATTTTAACCTCTGGCGCTGCTGCAGAAGGGAATCGCTACAGGCTGATTCGTTGGATTGAATGATATACCTATTTGCACTATTTTTATTAAAATTAATTTAAAATATTTAAGTTGATGTTTACAATATGAAACATTTGTCGCATTTACATTTGCTATGCATATAAAATATTTTGGGTGCGCGTCACAAGCTAAAAAAGTATTACTATGTCCTCGGACACTACATTCTAGTCGAACGCTTAGTCGATCTCTGATGTCTTTTCTCAACGTAAATTTTGTATACAATGATCGCCTCTTCAAAAACCAAAGGACATAATTCTTTGTTTTGGCTGTATAGCTGAACGTAATATGCAAAGCAATTGGTCGTTGAGCACTCCAAATTGGAGCAGGAATTGACACCTGTAAAACTGGGCATCTGATGCGGGGGTGCTTTGGGTTCAAAGGAGAATCGGACTCTAAAAGCTCAAAGTTCATGAGAAACAGATATGTTACTTACCTTTTCTCACGAATCCAGTTGTGTTTAATGAGGATTTTATCCGGATGTAAAGGGACCCACTAACGAGCTTTCTAGTGTTGATAACAGTTGAGATATAAATATTATGAATTCGTTTATTTGAAACTAACACTCGACATAAGAATGCCACGTTAAAAATCTGAGAATAAGTGAAATTGCAAGGACAGAAGATGTTTTCTTTTCTATTTTTAATATTTAAGTAATCAGACAGTCTTGCCATACTTTCAACCATAAATTACATTGAATGGCGGGTTCAGGAAGGATTTTGTTGTTTTGTGTGACGGAGTTTTTAAAGGTGGATTAGGCATAAGATTTAATAAATAAATTAGTAATTAATCAATTAAAATTTCTCTGGGTCTATGAAGTAATCGATTATTTCGTAATGGAGTGTATTTTTCTATTGCTTGGATGGTTCTATTTGTGGAGGTATCAATTTTGTGGAAGAAATTTTTATATAACTTTTTAAAGTAAGTTTTGAGTGAAGGGTATTTGATGGATTTTATAATATTGTTATTGTGTATATACGAATGCGCTTTGACAATCATTCTGAGGGCTACATTTTGAGACTTTTCGAGGTTATCGAGAGTTGAGTTTATTGAGAGTCGAGAACAGTGGGGCAAGACTTTACATGCATAGTTAGTTCAGGATTGGTTTTATTATCAGGGTGTAGATAAGCAATTTATTACGTCTGCTTAATGTAGATTTAAGCGAGATAAGGGGATACTTAACATGAACTGCAGCTTTATACTGATTTTTAATTAGTGTTATGTGTTGCTTAAAAGTGAGCATTTTATCCAACGTTACTCCAAGGTATTTTTTGGACCAGGAACAGGGGATTTTTTTTATTTGCTAAATTAATATCTGGTTCAATTTTTCTGTAATTTCTGGAAAAGAAGACGGACTCTGTCTCGGAAACGTTCAGGGCAATTTTACAAGTAGAGCACCATTCTTCCAGTTCCTTTAAGTATGTGTTTAAAGCGTTGCCTGTAGTTGTGGGGTTATAGTGTCTTGCTAGTATTGCAATATCGTCTGCTTACATGCAGAGAATGGTGTTGTGGTGAATTAGAATGTCGTTCACGTAATAATTGAAAAGGGACGGAGTCAAAATTCCGCATTGCGGGACTCTAGCTTCAATATATCTTGGATTTGAGTGAATACCATTTAATGTAACTGAACATTTTCTATTATTTAAATATGAGTTTGATGTTTTTATCAGGTAGGGGGGTAAATTTAATGAGTTTGAAAATCAGTTCTGTGTGCCAGACTAGGTCAAAGGCTTTCTGGATATCCAGAAACACCGCACCAGTATTTTGACCTTTATAAAATACTGTTTTGATGTATTCCACCACTCTGATGAGTTGGTGTGATGTGGACAGGTTTGGAATGAAGCCATGTTGCTCGTAAATTATTATATCGTGGTTTTTCAGGTGTTGCATTAGTTTATTGTGGATGATTTTCTCAGCAATTTTGCTGTGAACAGATAATAGTGAGATTGATCTGTAGTTTTCTGGTTGAATAGGATATTTTCCTGGTTTGAAAATCGGGATGACTGCAGCAGTTTTCCAGGTATCCGGGAAGTGACGGAGATCCAGCATGTTTTGAATTATATTCTTCAGTTGGAAGTTACAGAGATGGAGAAGGTTTTTAATCATTTTATTGGTTATTCCTTCTCTTCCTGATGCTTTTTAAAAAATTGTATGGGTTTGATATATTGTGCTATTTCGGAGGCTAGTGGTGGAGGGGAGGCGTTATGGAAGTCATTTTCGTTGGCTAGAAATCCATGAACGACCAGCGTCCCTGTATTATCGTGTGTAGATGTATTAATATATTTAGTTTGAACTGACTCTGCGGAGAGTCAGTAAGTATTTCAGCTTTGTCGAGGAGTCTTTACTTAGAGGGGTTGAAGGTTTTTTTAAAACGTGCCAAGATTGCCAAACTGAGCAATTAACGTTCCTATGTGGTAGTCGTCTAATTGACACTACGTCATACACGATGACGTAGAAAAGTAGAATAATTCCTCCGCTAATTCCTAAAGTAGAATAATTAAGTAGGCTTTTCCTCCGCTACATAAAAAAAGTTCCAAATGCAATTATACCTTTTGTAATAACTAATAATACTCTTAGAAGAATATTTTAAATACTTTTAAAGAAATTTAGAATTTAAAGAGATTTTATGCTCTAGAGAGGAAGAGGTATGTCATGCACACACAATGAAAAGGTTATTTACTAATTTCCATTTTATATAGAAATTACAGCTTTGTTATATGCAGAAGTTGATAATTATTAAAGTTATGGAAAAACATAGAGCTTATAAATTCGTGATCACGACCTCGAGTGAGGTTTGCTGTTTGTGGCGACGTGCCGTCGGAATAGGCTAGCAATCTTTTTCTATTTTCGATTCTCCTTCTCGTCAACCAATTTTTCTTTTTCCCATTTCCAAACATCCAGATCAGAATTAAATCTTGTTTGATGCAGCAGAGCTGTATTGGGCTCTCATGCCATAAAACTGCACTATCTGTCAATTATTAATTTGAGAGAATAGTATCGAAAACTATAGACTGAATTTCTACAAGTGAGATTTTATTTTTCTCTCTTCTACTTTATTTTATAATTATAATTTTGAAGTAAATATTACTTTTATTTTATAACTGTTCAAGGATGAAATTATAATAGAAAAAAATTGAAAATTGATTTCACTAGAAATGCTCATTTCAATGAAAAAGAATTTTTTTTAACTAACCTCATTTAATTCTGAGGCATTTTGGAAAACATATTATTATAGTTCATTTCATTATTCTCTTGAATTATTTCATTAATTCCTCTGAATAGTATTACACATGTATCGTAAATTTTTACAAATAGTTTTGCATTTCTCAACATTTTTTAATAAGATGGTATAAAGCTTTTATTATCTGATTTCTGTTCTTTGTAAGTTGTTTTTTCTTAAATTCCATAGATATCAAATTTGAAAATGTCATTTACCACTTTCTTAAATAATTTTATTACATTTTTTCCCCGCTGAATTCAAGTTAACAATATCGAAATCTACGTCATTTGACTGTGAATGTAATCTGTATTCACTTCTCTTACGAATGATGTTATCTAGGATTAATTCTGAGAATTTAAAAAGCATTTAAAACACACACAAAATACAGATTTGTGCACACATTTTCTCAATTTTTTTTGTTGTAATCAAGGACATTTTTTAACCCTTATATGGTCCGAAAAAATTATTTAAAAATATATAAAATTATTTAAATGATAAAAAAATAATAAAAATATTTAAAAATGTTGAGATTTCAGTTATTTAATTAATAAATTGCAGATAATTTAAGTTTAATTAACATGCTTTGTTGTATGTTGCAAAAATCTGGTTACAAATCAAAATTGTAATAGAACTTTGAGGTATTAAAATACAATTTTCTAACTTAAAGTATGATTTATCATTTTTTTAATTAAAAAAAACCACATGGTTTGGATAAAATTTTACGGAGCTCCAATCAATAGCCTGTTTTTCTACATTGATCAAACATAAATCCCAATTTTTTTTGTAAAATCGAATTTATGAGATAAATAAAGCAAATTTCTATGCGTTCAAAGCCTTTCTTATCCGTATTCCCCACAGACTTTAAGGAACTCTAGTACAGTTTTTTAAAAAAAATTAATTTAATGTGAAATTAATTTAAGTGGAATATCGGAAGCATTTTTAATGTCTTCCATCAAAGGTATGTTTGGATGTTGTATAGTGAAAATTGGTTTCGGTTTTATTGACGTCGCAATAGAAGCAACACGAAAGCTGTTGGCGACGGACCTCGTAATTTTGAGCCTCGGTCAAGTAAGGAGGACGAAACCTGAGCTGGCACCCCCTCTTCTAACTTGTACACCACGCCAACGGAAAGATTTTGGGCACCGACAGACTTAACGTGCATCGGACCCAGCTAGACGTTGGGTCTTTAATGACATCGAGACTCGAACCCGTGACTCGACGAAAATCGACAGCCGCGAATCCTCGGCCATGACCACTAGGCTACCGCCGCCGCACAGTGAACAAAGCAACTTTAACTTATTCTAATGTTTGTTGTATTTCAATAAAATTACTTCAGACATTTTAGGAAAAGTATAATTTTTTCTTAGAAATAGGAGGAAGAGGGGGGGGGGAATCATATACATATTTTTTTAAACCACTCCTATTATTTAGTTATTTTATAGAGGAAAATTCAAAAGTTATATATAAGCATTTTTTTTAAAGAAACTACAAAGAATAGTTATCGTAGGAGTATCATTAAAATCTAATGAATCAAATATTCTTGTAACACAAAAACATTTTCAAATAAATATTTAAATAGTACTAATACTCGTATTTCCTTTAATTGTAAAAAATAATATGTTCACGCCTAATTGTGCCTTGTAAATAATTTAGATCCTGTACTATATCAAGTATTTTATTATTCAAATTCTAATGACGAATTTAATGAGTTAACTTTTTCTCTTTCCCTCCTTCAACTAATTTATATTTCTAAATCTTTTACTTTTTAAAAAATTTTCTCGGGGCCTATCAATATTTTTCAATTTTCTTCGAGTGTTTCACTCACAGCACGAGAAATGACTTTTTCAAAATTTGAACTCATGGAAGATTCTTAACACACTTGTCTCTATATGTTTGAATGCAGTTATAATAAATTGATTGATAATATCTGTTGAGAAGATTGTTATTGTTTTTTCAAATACAAAATGTTTAGTTAAAAAATTTCTAGAAGTTAAAGATAGATGATTCATATGTAATGCTCGAATAAACTATCAACTTTTTTTGGAATTTATAACATAACTGTTAAAATTCAGCTGTATATTTCAAAGGGTTTGATTTGTTATTGATCGAACGAAAGATAAGTATTATAGGGTGATATGTGACAAAAAAAAAGTTCAAATGCTTTTCAGTTAAAACTTGCCAAATTATAAACAGTTTCTTACAGTTATAAACTTATTTAAATATATATTTACAATAATATATTAAAAAAAATTATTTCCATTTTTCTTATTTTTTCATTGTTATAAATTAAATGATAAAAAAGTTCGATGTCGTTACGGAACAGTTTTTTTACAACGTTTTTCTGAATTTCACTTGGTGTGTGTGTGTCATCAAATTTTCGATCGTTAATTTAACCAACTTCCCATCAAGCTAGAGCTTTGAAATTTTGGGAATCGTTCGTACTCGCCTAACAATGCAATATTTAGACATTTGCGACAAGTTTAACTCATATTTTTTAAATAATGCAGTTTAGCCCAATCACTTTTTTTTTTTTTTTTTGGCTGAATGTTAAGTTCGCTTCTCGGACCAATTTAGCAACATTTGGCAAAATACCGCCAAATAATTCCTGTCTCCAAGAGTGGTTTGATTAAACTGTATTCCAACCATTTAATTTACCGGATTAATTAATTTTAGTTAGTTTTAACGTTGTTATGTATTTCACTTGGTGTGTGTCTGTATGTATGTGTATCAGTGTGTCATCAAATTGTCTATTGTTAATTTAACCAACTTCCCATCAAGCTAGAGCTCTGAAATTTTGGGAACCGTTCTTATTTGCCTAACAATGCAATATTTAGATATTTGCGACCAGTTTTAACTAATATTTTAATAATTTTTTTTAATAAACTTTGCCACGATATAAAAACGTTGGTTTTTATTTCGAATTATTAATAAATCCAGTTTTTAGCAAGTAACATATGTATAACTTTAACAAAGTTTCTTTACCAGTTTTGATAATTATATTTACGTAATCACTAATGAGGCAAAATTTTAATTGATACACACACTTTTTAATTTTTAAATATTATTATTAGAAATTAACTTCTAAAAAGAGCCCAAACGAAACATGAATAAGTGCTGAATCTTTAAATTTTAAGATTTTGCTTTTTTCTCATTCACACAGAGTCGATTAATCCATACAAACTAAAGTTTATTCTATCCAATAGATATTTTGGATCCTTCAAATAATATGATTTTGATTCTGATAGGCTCAGAAGAACCTGGAACGTATATTAAATCTCAGGGTACCACTTAAGTTAGTTTAAATAATTAACTATTGTTTCTGTAGAGTGTTCAGATATCAATAAACGGAATCAAAACTCACTGAATTGAATTTCCAACCTGAAGATTTCAAAATGGCTAACTGTATACATTATACACTTGAATCTGTTTTGAATAATTTACGTGATAATAATTTAGATTAATAACTTTGTACAGTATACTTTATTTATTTATTAAAAAGAAAGTATCTATTTATCAATTCTTTAAACTTATTGTAATATAAAATATATATCGAGAGATTTTTGAATTTTCTTTTTAAGAATCTGAATTTTTATTGATTTCAATATGTTAAATATATTTATTAAAGATTACATTATTTTTGTAAAATAGTTATGGGATTGTTTCCGTATTAAACATATACTTAAATTCCAAATTGGATTGGCTTAAATAAATACCTCTAAAAGCTACACGAGAAGCTGTATGAATGTCGTATTTCTAAACCACGGTTCAGTAACAAACATGACGCTAGAGTGAACTTCATTTTCTTAATTTCAGAATCACACTGCTTTAAGAATTTGAGATTCAATTCCTATTAATATGAAGCAGACACCACTTTCGATAAGTAGGATTTTTGACGTAATCATGATACGATTACTACTAAAATTTGCTACAATACCCGAGTTGTCATGATCGAAAGTTGGAGACCTGCGTAGTTTTCCTCAAATCATGGGTTCTTGTCCAGATTTGTCCAAAGATATACTGTTAAGTGGGGCTGCTGCACTTTGAATCTGACGAGGCTCCTAGTCCTCACATTGGCGTTGTGTGGAAATTTGGTGAGTGGTATTTCAGTTCAAGTGTCGTCCTTCTCACTTGACCAAGGTTCAAAAAAACGAGGTCTATTGCCAATAGTTCTCGTGTCAAATAATGAATTCATGTAATACTACTAAAATTAGGTCATTAATGAGAGTTAGCGAGTTAATGCTTATTCTCAAAATCTCTTAATACACGTAAATATCAAAGAAAAATAAAAAACATACCCATAAAGGTAAAATTGTAAGGGAAGAAGAAACTAAGAAGAGAAAAAAACCTGAAAGAGAGTTGTGCAAAAATGCAGTTCTACTTACTTTAACTGAGTGCATTGAGAAATGAAAATTCTAATTATTAGGGCTACGATCTTTTCGTAGTAATATAGGCAAATCTGAATTTATAATATGGATTTGAGAACATCGTTTGTGAAATATAATAATTGGTTTTTCGTGTTTTTCTATAATTGTAAAACCATTTCTAGATAGTTTTGTTATAAAAGTATAGATTGTTTCTATATTAAGATTTTTATAAATTACCTTACTCTCTCTCCCCCTTTTTTTGTCATAAGAAATTATTCGGAATTTCTTGTATTAATTCATGTCAGAAGTAGCTGCTGCCCCCAGAATGAAGGCAGCGTACGTTGTTATTGGGCGTAGAATTTGTTTATAAAGTAGACCTATTATTTAATGAAAGAGGAGAAGATTGACCAATCACACACACAACAATAAGCTAAGAGATGAATTTTACGCTTAAATCTCGTGTAAATATTTAATGTGTTTGAAATAGATTAGCTTATCATTTAACTGTAAGTCCAGGTAACGAACCACTCCCATATAGATTCAATGATGTTTCCAATTTATCTATAAATTGAATAAACATTTTTTAAAAATTGGGAGGGGGTAATGCGTCCAGATTTTCTAGATAAAATTGCCTGAATTTGTTCATATTTATCACAGTTCTTGAATCTGAGAGCCATTCTTTGCTAGTATCTAAGAATTTTTTCTTTTCTTATTTCTGCTCAGTAGTTATAGTTCCCAAAGCGACGGCACCGCAGGGTGCCTCGACGTCCAGTATTCCACGTTTTATGGAGGACCAGCGACTAAACAGTCACTTCTACTCGGAATATGGTTACATGACTGAAAAGAAAATGTGTCGAAAGATGAAATGAGAGAAAAACAAGTTAGGTGGGGGTGTGAGTGAAGGTGCGAGAGGTGAAAGGGGAGCGCCTTCCTTAGGGCACCGGCCGGAGTGACGTAGCGAAACTGGATAGATGAGAGAAAGAGAGAGAGAGGAGGGGTTGTTTCGGCGCGGGGGGGGGACTAGAACAGCCCGTCGCTGCCGAAGGAGGGGATTCCCTCTCTTGCTTTCGTATGGAAATGACGCATTGGATCTTGTTGGAAAACTCTAATCCTAACATGGCCACCAAAGCCATCGACGCCGAGACAGCTATGCCGGAGAGCAACTTGTCAACGACTGAAAAAGATGTACATGAAGCCATCAAACTCCTGACTAAGAGGATCACACTCCTTAACAGGAGACTGGACTATAATACTAAGGACTCATAGATATTGAAATTGAACATGGTACTCCTGCGGATGACCCAGCACTACTGGACTTACTAGCGCAACGAAATGCACTTGAAGAGGAAATATCCAGAACAACAGGTGAGCTGAACTTTATTTCTACTTGCCCAGTTAATGGTAGCAACATTGTTTCAAATATTATTAATGACAGTAGCTTTATTTCAAAAATTTATAAAGAAATAGTTATTCCAACCAAAATAAACCTCCGCAAAAGATCTGCGGAACCTAGCTTAAGCAATAATAAGACTAAACCTAACGATGTACAAGAAAAACCTAGCAAAGCTCCTAAAGTATTATTTGAAACTGATGATGATAGATTCAAAGCACCATCTAAAACGACTAAGAATAATACTAGCAAGAGCTTAAATAAACCAACACCTATTAAAACGAACAATAGTTTCAACGCGCTCGCGGCAGTAGATACCGAGGAAGCGGACGTTGTCCCCTCCCTCCCCCCACAACCACCCAAGATCCAACCGATCATGCTTCGGTTGACACAAAACTATAATTTACAAATTCAAGCAGTAAACCGAGATTACCTGAAATCTGTCAGCAAACTTTCGGGCCAATATATCAAGATAACTCCTGAGACTGAAAATGATCACAAGGGAATTACTTCTCTCCTCACTAATATGAAAGCTGAGTATTATATAATCCAACCGTTAAACGAGAAACCTTTGAAAGTCTGTATCAAAGGCCTACCTATGTATGCCGAAAGAGACGAAATTAAAGAGGACCTGAAAAACCAGGGCACCAAAGTCGACAAAATAATGCAGCTTAAGCACCTAAAAACAAAACACCCACTACCTATCTTCATGGAGGAAGTCAGAACAGACGACAAAGCATTTGACATATACAAAATGCAAACAATTACTTACGTATCCGTAAAAATAATTCCCTTCAAAAGGAAACAAGCTATCACGCAATGCTATATTTACAATCCCTTTCATCACTCTTTTCAGAACTGCCGAATGAATGCAAGATGTCTAAAATGCGGACCATCGCATCGGAGAGTGCGAAATCAAAGAAAGAATCGAGCATCCAACTTGCATAAATTGCAAAGCTGAACATATGGCATCCTGGAGAGGCTGCCCCCTATTACCGAAAAGAAAACCCCAAAAAGGCGAAGCAACCCAAAAAACTCTAGATAGAAACATCACAGCAACCAGACCAGTTACTGAAAACCTTATTTTTTCGAATGTTTGTAGTAATCAAATCCCTCAAGAGATGGCGCCAAAATGGTGCAAAATACAACCGAAGCTTTCAGTCAGTTTGAACCGACAAAAGACCCATCAATCCACCAACCATTATTAATAATAATAACTCGAACAGCTTTAACTTCCTCATAACAATAAATGAATTACAAAATTTATTCAACAAATTTCCTAACCTTTTTGAAGCTCTAAATAACATGTCTAATGTAGACAACGATCTAGACAAACTTAATATACTCATCACAGGTGTAGTTAGGATTCAACCCTCAACATGCAAATAAGTTACACCCTCCACGGTCTCAAACTGGCTATTAAACTAAATTATCTACTGCCGCCAACCCAACTTAAAAATTAAATTTTTTCCAACTTTTTCAAATAAAAAATAGCACAATATCAACACCACTTTTTTTAAAATAATTAAGATATTCTAAATATATCTTTCAATTACCTAACAATAAAACCAAAGCATTTATTTAACAGTAGGTTAATATTGCTCATTCAATTAATTTAATTTTTCATGTTTTTAAAATGTTCATGATTTCATTTTTAAACTCCTGGGTAAGTGAAATAACCAAAGTTCTGTCTCACCCATAACTAATAGCCAATCTACTGGGGATTAATGTCCGTAAGGACTAGGCACCCCAACAAGTATTTTTCCGCTTATGCCGAAGGAGGGAGGATAGAGGGAGAGAGTAGGAAAATTGCTTTGGATGTGACGGGCAGGCGAGCCAGACCTACGTCATCGGAGGAACAAAGTGCGGTGAGAGTGAAAAGGGGGACAGACCGGCCTTCCGAGAAGAAGGGGAAAACAACGTTTTGGGAAAAAGTTTGATCAGCTGATTGCAAGGAATCAGCTGATCCTGGAAAGTAGGTAAAGGGAAGAAGGGTGAGATTATCTCCTCAGAAAAGAGAGTTTAACGTGGATGCTAAGCGGACAGAATGATTAAGGTTTTCGAGGATGATGAACTGGCTAATAATTGTGCAGTTGAAATTGTTAGTGATGTTACTATAGAAGTTAGAGGAAAGCTGGGAGATGAGTTTAGCGATGGATGGGATATTTAATTCTCTGTGGATATAGCGGACTGCCATATATCTGGGGGCTGTGGATACTGAGCGTAGAAATGAGTTTTGAGTACGTTGAAGCAGGTTTCTGTTGGATTTTGCAGTGGTCCCTCAAATTTGGCAGCCGTAAATGATGATTGGAAGAACATAGATTTTGTACATAAGGAGTTTATTTCTGAGAGAGAGTTTATTTTTATCCAGTAGTGCTTGCAGGGAGTAGAACTTCTTGGAGGCTTTCTCGATGGTGTTTTGGATATATAGTTGATATATATATATAGTTGAGTGGACATTGGAGGTCTTTGCCAGTTTTGGAATCATGATGATGGCATGCTTCCATGCATCGGGAAAGTAGTTAAGGGGGAGGCATCTGTTAAAAATTTTGGTGAGATGGGTTATTGCATTAATTGTGAGAGACTTAACGGCGAAATGTCAGATATTATCTGGTCCAGGGGCTTTTTTTTTATTTTTGAGTTTTAGGATAATTTCCATAAATTCAGAGGGAGAGGTAATCGGAGGAACATTGGAGTGTTGTGGAGTGTGAAGGAAGGTGCTAATGGTTTCTTCAACTATTTTGATGTGGTCTTCGTCTTCCGGATCGTCATTGACCATGAAAGGGTATTCTAGACATTCTGCGAAGAGATTTGCTTTGTCTTGGGGGTCATGGATTAAGCCCTGTCTTCCCATGAGAGGTGGAATGACATTAGGAGTAAATTTATGGTATTTTATAAGCTTGAGGATAGAATTGTCTACTATGGATGCAGTTTGGAGAGAACTATTAATAGCTTCATTTCTTAATATGGAGAGTTCTTTTTGAATTTCTCGTTGTAATTTGTTGAGAAGGGTCTTGTAGGGAGGGTATCTAGTCTCTTGCCAAAGTTTTCTTTGTCGGTATTTTTTCAGTGATTTTGACTCTGAGTTCAGGAGGGATGATGGAGGGAGTGATAGTGATGACTTTGCATTTACTTGCTTGATTTATTGCAGTGCTGATGGCTTGGGTGAAGGAGGAGATGGAGCTAATGATGTCTTCGATATATTCAATGATGGGTTACCAGGGATGGTGTGGTGGATAATTTGTTGGAATGTCTCCCAGTTGATGAAGTGATAGGTGCTGGGCGAGGTGAAATTTTGAAGGTTTATTGAGAGGTGAACAGGTTCGTGGTCGCTAGAAAGATCCGGAACGACTGATGCTGTGATGTCACTTGGACCAAAGCCAAGGCAGAAGTCAAGTGTGGTATGGTTGAAGCGGAAGTATGTAGCGATCCGGGTAGGAGTGGGTGGAGCAAAGATTCTGATGTCAGAGCTATTGATGTAGTTGGTGTAGTTGAAGAGCTGTCTACCAGCGTTATTATCGCAGGAGGTAGGGCTCCAAGAATGATGTTTGGCATTAAAATCTCTTTTTATGAGACATTGAGGTCTATTTCTAAAGACTTTTCTCAGGTCAGGGATGAAGTCAGAAGGGGATCTTTTAGTTGGAGGCTATAGATGGATGAGATGGTGAGTTTACTACAGTTCATTTCAATGTTTATAGTGATGCTTTGAAAGGCAGTGGTACGGACGTTAAAACGGTGATGAGATGGAATTTTTGACGATGATAGCAGTGCCGCCTCCTTTGTGGGTGAGGTGGTCAGTTTTGCGAGTAGTGCAGTTAACAAAGTTGAGTGAGTCGCAGGGCCTGAGGAAAATCTCTTGCAGGCAAAGGATGTCTGGGTTATTGGATCTTATGAAATTTTCAAGTTCGGCCATTCTTGCATGAAAGCCTTCTGCATTCCAGGAAATGATATGGATGGAGTTAAGAGTTCTTCTATTATGGAGCAATAGAAGGAGAAGTCCAGGTCAAGGAGATTAACATAGGTCATAAATTTATCGGCCTTAATCATGTTTGAAATAGAGATGTTTATGAATGATTTTATGGTGCCAAACAGAGGTGTGGATAATGGGTATCTGTTGCTGTGCTTGAGTCTGGATTACTCTTTGTTTTATTCTTTCTTCCCAAACATTCACAGTAGGAGCAGCCAGTAAAGAGGGAGGGCTTGAGTTTCTTACCTTCAGGTTCTGGTTTCATTAACTTGATTTTGGAGCAGCCCAAGAATTTACCTGGAGCACGTTCCAATGGTCAGATTGGTGGTTGATCCAGAGTTATTCAAACCGAGGATGAGCACCGGCCCATTTCAGGCATCTGGGAAGGCGGTAGCAGTGCAGGGAGTTATGAAAAAATCCCTGGCATCTGTAATATTGCGAGGGCCGTTTTTTCTTTAAAGCTTCAACTTTGATTTTGACTCAGCAAATTGTTAATATTTTTTATTAATGTTCGGAAATATTATAAATGTTTTTGTTAGCTTCGGATTTTGGTAAGGAGATCAGAAAGAGTGGCATGGGGAGACCGGATCTTCTGTTAGTGATAGGGTTGCATTCATTGACTTGAAAATTTTTGGCAGCAAGGTCATTAATAATTTCTTACTGGAGCATATCTGTTGGCTTATCATTCATGATAACTTTCATGCATTTGTTCTCGGGGAGTTGGAAGGTGTAGGAAGATAAGTTGTGTTGTTCAACGTATCTTCGAATGGTAATGTAGCAGCCGGGGTTTGAGGAAAATTTTTCAGACTGGTGCCGATGAGACGTGCCGAGAGCTTCAGTTTGGTAACGTTTTGCAGTTCTCTTAAAAGGGCTGTGGAGTTATTGACGTTATCTATAATAATGGGGGGAGCTGAGGTTAAGCTAGTTGTCTGCGGTGCCGCAGTTGACCCTTGGGTAGACTGAGTGATGGTGGAGGGGCCTGGAGAAGGATTTGTATTGTTCACAGTGCCGTTGGAAGGTCCAGGAATTGAGGATTGGGTCGCCGGTTTTTTTTCCAAAGCTAGGTTTTTTCTTTGGATTCTTGTCAGGAGGTTGTTGCGTATGTGCCGGAACAAGAGGAAGAGAGTCATCCATCTGAAGGGATTCTGGAGGTTCTCTATAGAGAAGGAGCTGAATTTGTTTGAACAGATCGTTTGATCTATTTTTTGTTTTTTTTTTGAACTGTCATTAGCTCTTGGACTTTTCCTACCCCTTAATTTCATGGGAGTTTGGTTTTGGATAATATTGGGGTTAGCCATATCCCAAGATTAACAGAGGTTGGTAAGCTGTGCTAATTCAGATTTAAGCTTGTCTTGTTTTAGATTCGTATATTTCGCGCGAGCCTCTTCAATGAAAAATGAGTAATTTTGCATTACTTCGTTTTTGATGGATTCGTCATGAAATATGATTTGGGGGGTTTTATTTAATTTTTCTTCCATAAAAGTAATTATGGGAAGGCAGTCGATTGAGTTATTACTCATGATTAAATTAATTTTGAGAGACTCTACGTTAGCTGACTCGATGAATGAGGTAAACAACTCACCATGAGCAGAAACATCAGGTATGTTGGCGGTGCCCATGTCCGTTTCGGTTGAGAGACAAGATGGAGGCGGGGAAGCCATCGTCTGATCTGTAATTGTCACCACGGAAAGGAGATGACTGAAGGACCAGACGGAGTCAGGAAGATAGCGCAAAAATAAAAAGAAGAACGAAGATCATCGAAAGCAGAAACAATGATAAGGAACCCAAAATGACTAATAGAAAAGACAGGAGAAATCCTCTAACATGTTTACAGAGTAAAGAACCAACGTTGCGACCGGGTGCCTCGACGTTTTCACAGGAGTGGCAGGAAATCCACATATTTTAAAACGTTTTTCTAAATTTCACTTGGTGTGTGTGTGTGTCATCAAATTTTCGATTGTTAATTTAACTAACTTCCAATCAAGCTAGAACTTTGAAACTTTGGAAATCGTTCTTACTTGCCTAACAATGCAATATTTAGACATTTGCAACAAGTTTTTACTAATATTTCAATAATTTTAATAAGTCAAAATATCCCTTCCACTCGGCACTCCGGGAAATTCCCAAAATTTCGGGAATTCCCCAATTAGCCACATGAGGTATCGTAAAACTTTTCTACTCACAAAGGGGAGATACTATCTCCCCTTTACTATCTCCGAGATAGTAAGGGTTGCTGACTTTTAGTGAGTAATCTATCGCAAGAAAGAAAGTTTCCAATATTTGGCGCCATGTCATATCACAATAATTTTTTCTGAATTCTGGTTTCCAGTTTTAATAGAATGACTTACAAACTTTCAAATGCCTGTTTTGATTTTATATTATGAATTTTTTAATACGTTCACAAATGTGTCTTTTTAGTAAATTTTAAAGTTAAAAATTATGTTTCCTAGAATTTGATTTACAGCATTTCAGAAGTACTAAGAAAGGAGAATTTAAATGATTGGCATGTCGACTCTAAATCATGAATTAGTAAAAATTGTTAGATGCATAACTTTTATTTGCTCCATTCGTAATTTTTTAGTAAAGTTCGTTTGTGTTTTGTCCACGTTTTTGGGTCTAGAAGAGTATGATAGTGTAATAGATATAGATTTATTTACACTTAGCCAATCATACTCAAATTAGCCTCACCTCACCTCCACGCTGTTAGATCTGGTAATCCAAAAATATTTAGAAACTAAGAGGGAAAGGCTTGTATGTGCTGTAAAATTTTTCAGTAAAAAATATTCAATAAAGGATTGATTAAATTGAAATTATAATTAAATTTTTTATGTGTTTATCACGTGTTTGTTTTGAATTTAATGTATAATAATTAATATACTTTGTCATTATATAAAAACGTTGGTTTTTATCTCGAATTATTTATCTCTTACTTAGGGTTAGTCCTGGTTTTAGAAGCGATAAGTTGCCGTTGGCAACTTTAGTTCAGAAAGGGTACCGGGGGTTGAATGGGAATCACTGGAATAATTTAAATTTGCCCTTATGAGCTAACAGCTGTTCACAGAGAAATGGGGGTGGTCAATAATCTATTCATCGGCCAGCGTATTTGATATTTTTTTTTAGTTAACAGACGGAAAAATATGAGAAAATTTTTTGCGAACCGGTGGTTTTTATTAGCAGAAACATGAAAAAAAAAAAAAAATGTACTCGGTACTAAAGAGCTATTACATAAATTAATTGTAACATTTTTGTTATCATTTATTACATTTATTCAAATTTTAAAATAAATAATTATTGCCATTATTATATATAAGTAAAGAAACACTTGAGAAAAATCACAGAAATTAATTTAAAAAAAAACAATCAGTCCTGTGGTTAATACAAAAGCAAAGATCTATAATTTTGGTTTATTTGGCATATAATGTTAATCCAAAGATTCATAATGAACTTCAATTAACTTTTGAATTGTGGGTTCTAAATTCGTCGCGTAAGTCGGAGTGGTGAAACAATCAAAAGTCGATTTCTAATTTTTTTTTATATATATTACTATCATAGATGAAAATCCCATTTCCCGAATATATGTTGTCGCGAAGTGGATTAATATATTATAGTTTTCTCGTATAGAAATGGATATTTATTTTTCATTTTAATCCAAAATGAAGAAAATAGTTTTTAACATATTATCTAAACCAGGCCTGTCCAACCCAAAAGAGGCCACTTTGGAAACGTGTCTTATTCCGGTGGACTGCGTTATATATATATATATATATATATATATATATATATATATATATATATATATATATATATATATATATATATATATATATATATATATTAATTCCGAATCAAATTCTTATGTTAAAAACTACTTCCCAAATCGCGGGAAAATCCTCCCGAGTTCCATTAGAGAAATCAAGAATATTCTGCAATAAATTAAGAGAAATTATTTTTTATTGAATTGAATGTTTTTGTACGAAATTTAATTTAAAAATTGTTCAGCAGTTACAATACAAAGCTGTTGCTAAGTTAACAATAAAAAGAAATGAGCAGTCAGTCTCTCTGTAATTAATAATAGTAAGTGAAGAAAGTAATAATGGGATGTTACAAGCTAATAAACTGTATTACAATGTAATAAGCAAATGCATTTTTAATAAACTAGAAAAGAAATCTGTTGTTCTTTTATTATTATTATACATAATTTATCTCTCTCCCCCTCTATTTTTCGATACATTGATACAACTACGGCGTGTTTGAGTACTGATTTTACTAAAGACCCATCATGAGGAATAATGGAGGTTTCTGCTATTGGACACTGGACCTAAAAGTCCTCACGTGGTGTGGTATGAAGCGGGAGGTACTACATTCGAAGTATTTTCAACGATCATGATAAAAATTATGCTGTAGATTATCAAAAAAATATAATTTCATTAATTTGTTGCAGAATGTTCTTGATTTGTGAAATAGTCTTCAGAAAGATTAGTTGTTCCGGTGATTCGAGTGGTGAAAATAGTAGTAGTTTTTTAACTTGTGTGGATCAGAATTAATTTTTATTGACGTTAAAAGTGCAAAAATTAAAAGGAAGATAATGAATCGAATTCGTCACATATATGAATACAACGTGGCCCTTGAAATAAAATGTGCTTCTAAAGCGGCCCACAAGGTCGCTTTTGATTATTCTATATCGGGCCTGTCAATGGTCTGACGCTCTGAGGTCATGCAAGCTAGACGGACTGCCCGCTTTTTGAAATAAGCTCAACTTTGTTATTGCTTCTGATCAAGAATATAGAAGGAATATTATGACGATACTTGAACCAATGTACAGAGATATTCTTATAGTAATGGGATATGATACTCGTATGAACTACTCAAGATGGAATGTTCTTGGTACTATTATGTTCGATAAAAGTTTAAATTTTTGTTCAGATGATCCAGCTCCGTGAGCCACAGTTTAACACCAGGCTGGCTACATGCGGGCCTCTGGTTGGGCAGGGCTGATATAAACATATCTCAAAGAGGGATCCATATTCTCTATTACTTTAATTTAATTTATTTTTGCCATGTGTTTTGAAAAGGGTTTGTTATACACTTTTTCCTTTCACACGTGATTTTTCAGATGGGAAATATTATTTAAAGATTGTAAGGGTTGAGACCAATGATTATATTTAATTTTGATATCTTGCTATGAATCAATAAAATCAAAATAATTATTAAATATATCAACATTATTAATATATACTTCATCCAAATGAGATTTTTTTTTAAAATCTATCCATATCATTAAATAAATAAATCGCATTTATTGCAATTCTTTGTAAACTCAAATATCAGAATCACGTTATCCATAAGGCTAAAGTTTAGCTTCTGGTCTCCCCTTCGGATTTTGGGCTGATGCACGTTAAATCTATCTAGAATTAGTTTCCTCAAATTTGCTTGGTGTGGAAGTTTAGTGAGTGGGACCGAGTTCAATTTTCTACCTCGTCTCAATAATAAAACTCAAAATTGCAGGCTCAATTGCGAAAAATTCTCTTGTTTCTTATTAGAGTGAAGTTAATAAAACAAATAATCAATCAATAACAGACTAATTTTAAATTTGGATACGACATATTGCTGTAAATCTGTGCTCCACAATGATGTTCGTATCGCTTTCATTTAAACAAACATCATCTCACAGAATTACGATAAACGGTTTTAACAAATGTTAGGCTGACACCCGATCCACTTATCATAATCTTAAATAAACTGTCTAGAAAGGTGTCTGCTCGTTCTTTAATAATGTAATATTGTGATGTTGGGCTATTCGCGGTTTCTCTTCACTAACCTTGGGGACTTTTAAATAAGATTGATTGCTTTTGCTAAACAACCTTTGCCCAACCAAAAATGAAATGTGATTTTGGTAAAACAAGTAGAAATGAAGTGAAGTGGGAGAGTTAGGAAATATATAAACTCCGACTGAGAGTCGCGATAGAGAGGTTGAAGGAGAAGTTGAAAGAGGTGGAAAGAGAGGTTGGATTATATATATAGAAGTAGAGTGATTGAAGAGATTAGTTATTCCAGTGCTCAACAATTGTTCCAGAGTCTGAGTTGCATTAGAGGAAGGCTTAGTGGTTAGAGTCTGTTAGATTATTATTGGTAGATTGAGTTAAGGCAGTAAAACCCTTGCCCGGGAGAGCATTCGTAATTGTTGTTATATTAACAAGAAGTTAATAAATTGCGTAATTATTGTTCTAGTGTCTCTTTGATTGACTTATTGATTCTTAGTGTTTGAATATTGAGTTTAGTTATGGCACAAGAGGTAACCCGGAATGGGCAGCCGTCACAATGTTATACACCCTACTCCAAAAATTATTTGTATTTTGACATCATATACATAAATGTAGAAAATAATGTGAATACCATACATTTTCAATTATGGTTTTTTTTGTTTGTATTTGAGGATTTTTGTTACATTAATCGAAAGCGAAACGTTAATGAATATTTCATGTATCACTTAATAAAATTTTTGCCAGTAAAAAGGATACATGGCATGAAAAATTTTTCAAATGAGGAGCTTTTTTATATTTAATGTCAATTTCCAGGATTTTTACATTCATGTTTTGATAAAAGGGATAAATAACGGACTATATAGGCCAAATAACTTAATTTTTGATGAAACATATCACGTTACATTAGTTAACATTAAAAGAAACGACAAGTTCTGCATTATAAATAAAAATATTTTTGTATAAATCCCAAATAACATATTAATAACGAGATTAAACTGAACAAATGAAATGATACAAAGAATTATAGATTGCGTTAATATTATAAGAGGCTCAAGAAATGTAAGGAAAAAGCAACAGTAATAGTTTCAGTCTATTTCTTTTGTAATCTTTAAAATATCCCATGTACATAGGATTTATAACCTTAACTATATTATTACATGTATTATAATTTTAAATATGTAAAACGGTTCTTTAATCAAATTAAAACTACAGAAGATAGATTCCTCTTAGTTCAAACACTTATATAGTAGGTAAATAAAACTGAAAATATTACACTAAAATTAAGAAATTTCTGTAAAGATAAAGAAAGTTTTGGATATTCAGGCTGACAGACACCTGGTCCACTTCTCATAATCTTAAATTAACTTTAAACTTAAAATAAATTATCTATGAAATGTTATCAAAACGAAAATTTATATTTATTCATACCTAAATGTACCAAGTTCATGATCAGCACGAAAACAATCGTATTGAACTAAAAATGCTAACTTCTTTAATAATAGCCTAATAAAAATTTATCACACATATAATAACTTTGTAATCTCTCCTTAAAATATTTCGTTTATCAATCATTTAACTATTAGTATATCAATAGCATTATTTTAAACTTAAAATATTTCTGTTATTAATATTTATTTACTTTAGATAGTGTAAGATCTAAAGTTCAATTTCACGATTGATTTTCAGCAATATCGGAGATAAAGATCGGGAGGGCTAGTTCTTCGAAAAGAAAATTCGCTTTTATTACATCAGCAGTCCTCTTTGCCCCAGGCATGTTTCTTATCCTTCCCAAAGCCCAGGCCCTTCAAGTTTTTAACTACTAAGAATAAAAGAACCTTTTCTAAAAGCATTCCATAAAAATAACTCCCAGTAAATTTCCACTACATTATGCCTATATAGTGTCAATAAATATCAATTTAAAGGCTGACCAACAGTAACACTCCATTAAAACATGCTTTTGGTCCGTTGCGGCCTCTTCAAGATCGTATATTTGCTTCGCAAACTGCCCGTAGGCTATTCAGACAATGCTTTCATTTTAAGATTTCAAAGGGAACAGGAAAAGAGGAAGAAACATTATCTTGAAGGGTTTGAGTAAAAAAAAAAAAAAGAAGCTAGAAAATAATGTTCCACTGTGACCAGGGACGTCTTAAGGCATGGGCCAACTGGGCCTTTGAGGGGAGTCTCATTCTCTACTCGACCTCAATAAGATCATGATCAGAATAATTTTAATTGTCCAATGTTATTCCCGGACATGACTGGTTGAAGACAGTTACTTCAAAATTAAATATTTCTACTTACAACATTTGCTGAGAATCAGGGAAAATATTAGTTTTATTTCTAATGCGAGATATGTCCAATTTATAGATAAAAGTGCTTCTGGGGGAAGGATAGTCACAGACATTACAGACACTCCTTCCAGTGACCTTTTTATTTATTTGCACTGGACAAGAAATACATAAACCCCGACAGAAGTGACAAAACACATTCTCTATTTTATGACAGGCAGCAGGGCTAATAAAAGAGGGCTGAAATGACCTGAAGGAAATCACCTTTTCGAGAAGGGCTACAATTCTAAATCGGAAAAACCTTCTTTAATTTAATTTCTTTGAAACAGCAAAGGTAATTAAGTTTTGTTTTTGAATCGTATTTTTTGAAATTTAAGATAATATCAAATATTTATATCGCATAAAAATTAAAATAATATGAAATGTATTTTTACAGAGAGAGTTGTAAAAATAATTTCAATATAAAAAAAATTTGCCCTTTTTGTTCTTTTCTTTCTCCTCTTAACAACATGATAATCTCTAACCTGTTTATAAATATATATAAGTATTTCAATGATTCTTTACAATATTTTATATGGATTATATGCATAACACGCGCTTCCTTCATTTTGAAAGTACTATGATCGTCCAAAAATGTTCGATGTGTATCGTTATTCAGAGAAATATTTTATTTACTTCTAATACAGAACGCGTTATTTTACTCATTTAAAAATTCAAATGACTGTGTTTTTATTATTATTAAAACCCAAATAAAAAGAACATATATAAATGAATATATTACATTACTACAGATTGTAGTAATGTAATATAAATTAGAAACAATCATATTACAGAATCCAAAGTGTGATTTGATAATTAGATAAATAAATGCATGGACAATAACTTAATGTTTAGTGAAACTTCAAAATGGAGTTTTGGTCCAACACAGTAAAAATAAGCAGATTTTCAATGTATAAGACCCCTCACTAAAAATTTTTCTATTTGTATGTGTATGCTGAACCAGATTTTCCTGCAGAAAAGGTGAAATTTATTAATAAACGTTAAAACTTTTATAATGTATTTATACTTTATCACTTTTTAATACTTTATTACTACTAATACTTTATCACATATTAGCATAAATACTTTTATGAAAATTACTTCTACAAATACTTCTCAATTAATTATTTATGTAATAATGTTCTTAATTTTTTGAATCTGTACTTCTTTCTATATAATTCTTTTTCATCTTCGCTTTTGGATTTAATCTGAAAATATAACAATAATCCAGAATAATGTAATATTTTTAGCCTCAATAAATAGAAGGGAAAATGACTCTTATACAATGAGTTATACACCTTTTTCTTCTATTGTAAACAATTTATTAAAAATACATCAAGTGCATTGAAGTTTAGATTTACAATTTGAGTATCTATTCATTTAACCTGTTTATAAAGGGGTTTGGGTGCAATCGTATTGTATATATCACCCAAATGTTCTGAGTTTCCACCTTTATTAAAATTTATATTTTTATATCACATTAATCACTGTACAAAATTAGGAATCTTTCTTTTTATACTCATCGAAAATGACAGGACTCATTGACTCAGGACGACGCCTGAACTGGCACCCTCTCCTAACTCCATACGAAGGCAACGGAGGACTTTTGAGCCCCTACAGATTTAAGCATGCATCAGCCCCGGCTATACGGTGGGACTTCAGCGGCCAAGGATCGAACTCACGACTGAACGAAAACCACCGGCCACGAATCCGAACCTACGACCACTAGGCTACCGCGGCCACCTGTAATTTCTTGAACAAAATTAGGATAAACCTTTTGTGGTGCCGATATTTCAGTAGATTTAAGAACGAATAAATATAAAATAAAATTTAATCACTGTTGTAACAAAGTTATAAGTACATATTTTAAGCTACCACAATTGCTTTCAAATTTCACAATTGCTTTATTTTAAATATTCCAGATTCAGGATAAGTCAGAATGAAACACTTTGAAAGTGAAGCCGCGAAACGCAAAAGATCGAAGGAAAACAGGAATCTATTGATAAATTAACGAACCTCGCCCATTTTTTCATTAATACAAATTCTACATCTACATCTATCTCTACCACTTCTATCAGTATATCCAATAATGTACCTGAAGTTGAAGGACAGGGAGGAACAGACAATTTAAGTATTCCAGAAGGTATTATAAGACCTACTGAAATAAATACACTAACTGATGACATCTCAAGTATTTTTATTGCAAATACAGATCTAGGGTTGTAGCCTTCATATATTGACAGCAATTTACAGTCTTACTGGGTTGAGAAAGGTCTGTCAGTTTGTTCCAACAAACATAATGATTTTGAAAAATCAGCACGTATATACGACGAACCAAATGATAAAACTAAAACAATATACCTGCCTACGATGTTGTTCAAAAAAAGAGTTATGCAATGGTGAGGTTGTAGTCCGTGAATGGCTAATATATTCTCAGTCACAAGGAAAAGTATACTGTTTCGTATGTAAATTGCTTACATCTACCATTTCTACATTCAGCATTAGAAAATTCAATGATTGGAAGCATGCAAATACGGCTACTTCGCAGCATAAAAACGCACCTGAACACAGAAAGTGTATGATGAACTACTACAGCCTATAACAAATATCTCTAGTCACGTAAACAACCAACTTATGCAATTCGATGATAAAGGTCATTATTGGAAGGAAGCTCTAAAGAGAAAAATGGCTGTTTTAAAATTCTTAGCATCAAAAGGGCTACCTTTCACAGGGAAAATCGAAACTGTGGGTTCAGTGAATAACGGAAATTATTTGGTCATTTTAGAACTTCTAAGTAAGTTTGATCTATTTTTAAATTAACGCAATTAAAAGTACGGCAATTATGGAAAAGGTAACCCTTCTTATCTATCTGCTACAATTTGTGATGAATTCATTGAAGTCATGGTGTCAAAAGTCTAGGAAACTATCATCACTGAAATACATAAAGCTAAATATTATTCCATTTCCGTTGATTTTACCCCAGATGTGACTCATGCTCATTAACTAATTTTTATTTTACGGTATGTCCAAAATGGTGCACCCATTCAGAGAATTTTCCTTTTATTAATATTAATGGACATACTGCTGAATTACAGACAGTGGATACTCGACTTCCTGCTAGAAAATTGAAAATTAAGATAAATGAATCAGAAACTACTTTTTTAAAACTATCCTTTGAAATGACATTTTGACGCATATTGACAAAGTAAATCCAATTTTCCAGAGTTAAAATATGGATTTGTCGAAAGGTGTAAAATTATTAAAATCGTTAATGATATATATAAAAACCAAAGAGACTTTTTTGATTATTATGAGTCAAAAGCCAAGGAAGTATAAAAGTGTTCACAACCATGTAAGATAACGCAGTATTAAGGTTACTTTCCTTGAAGGAAATAGAGGCACCGACACAGCGTTTAAAACAGCCACATAAATTTAAAATAGAAATCTTTTTACCAATAATCGATTCTCTAATTTGTAATATACAAACGCGTAGTAAAACACATGAGGAGCTTTTTGAAATGTTTGGATTTTTTGAAAATATTTCTAATTTGAATGAGACAGTTATTAAAATAGTATGCGAGAAAATATCAAAATTTTACGATAAAAACATTAATGGAGAGGAACTGAATTCGGAATGTCAATATTTCAGGTCAAATATGATCATTGATGGCGAAAGGCTGAAGAAAAAAGGAAAGAGAAGAAAAGGAAAAAGAGAAAGATTAATACAAAATATAATTCTGTAAATGCAGATGAAGATGAAGAACAGTTGTTGTATGAGGGGACTGGAATTGGGATCAACACATTCTTTACATACATGTAGAATGAAAGACTATTCAAAGTGTTTCCTAGTATTTAAGTAATAATGAGAACTCTTCTTAAAAAGAGAAAGATTAATAAAAAATATAATTCTGTAAATGCAGATGAAGATGAAGTACAGTTGTTGTATGAGGGGACTGGAATTGGGATCAACACATTCTTTACATACATGTAGAATGAAAGACTATTCAAAGTGTTTCCTAGTATTTAAGTAATAATGAGAACTCTTCTTATCAATGATGATTATTAACGCGAGTGGTGAGCTTTCACTTTTAACTAAAACTGGTCAAAAATGAATTGAGAACTCGTATAACTCAATCATGTTTCAATAATTTAAGCTTGAAGAACATTGAAAATAAAATATTATTAACAATTCATTTTGAAGACATAATTAATGGTTTTTCGAATTTAAATGTAGAAAAGGAATATTCAGATAAAACCTAATTTTATTATGGATCGCTTTTATTGAACTGTACTTGTATGTATACCAAATTAGATTAAAGGAACTCAGGAAGGGCCTGTTTTTTCATATGGGCTCAGGGTCTCCACAAGTCTTAAGACATCCCTGACTGTGACAATTTCTTTAAGACATACTACCTAAATACAGTTTATATTACATTTATTAAAGTTGTTAAAAATCATTCACCCGTTAAAATTTATATGAAACATTTGGCTGTAATTGATTAATTACTTCATACATTCAAAAAGTGTATGTAGAGCTGTTTTGTTACAGAAAGAGCTATAGATTTAGGGAATCTCGGAAAACCTGATTACAATAAACAAAACAAAAAATTTATCATTTATGATTTTAATTTGTTTTCTATCAAATAATCATACCTTGAATTTGATATTTTAAATTTATACTTGATCGGATGATTTGTTTTTCCTCTTACATGAAATGAAGCGTTGATAATATATTTTCAATATCAACATTAAATTATTTCATGCCACTTGATTCAATTATATTTTTTTAATAATAATTTCTTATGAAAATAACTTGCTTGTAAATTCTTGTATTTTGTTTTCTATAGGCTCAAAACTTTTCGCTTCTTGTAACAACTTTCAGTTTATAAAAAAAAATTACAACAAATGGAGTATAATAATATAGCTCTGAGAGAATGCTTGTTAGATGAAAAAAAAAATGCAAATGTATTGATAAATACTGTGAACGTTAAAAAAAATAAATAAATAAATGGCAAGAAATTTGAAAGACCAATAAAATTACATAACGGAAAATTTTTAAAAAAGCAAAAGAATTTGTGTCGTCATAAAAGTAGGCAAAAAGTTATAAAAGATTATAAATCAAATATCACAAAACAGATCAATTGTAAAATCAACCCCTTTTCTATTTAAAATCCGTATAGAAAAACCTCATACATGATTTCCAACATAAAACATTTTGTGTCGTAAATGTTGTACATCAGTGTCATGATATTTTAATTTTACATTATATGTAAAATCTCTTGTTATTTCGTAATCAACATTACTGCTGCTTTGAAATCGTACAAATTATATGATTTCGAATCAGCGAAAGTCATACATTGGTCATCTTTATGCGACATCAAACGGAGAAACTATAACCCAATAACTATAACTAACTATAAACCATTTGACCATTTTATCGCTTATTAAAAGAATAGTCCCTTTGATAGCTAAAAATAAATATGTTTTAGACTCATTTATCATGTGTGAAATGAATAAAATCTATAAGTAAATATAGGAGAAAAACGTTTATTATGTAATGAAAGTTGAATATAGAGTCAATATAAGCAAATCATTTTAGAAATGTGATTTAAAATTAATTTAACTAAACATAATTTTAATTTGCACAAATATTTATTAGCTGATTAGCTTTGTGTAGCTGGGGCTGATGCACGTTAAATCTGTAGGGATCCAAAGTCCACCCGTTGACGTGGTGTGGAAGTTAGGAGAGTGGGTGCCAGCTTCGGTATCGTCCTCGTCACTTGACCAAGGTTCAAAATTACGAGGTCCGTTGCCAAGAGCCCTCGTGTTGCTTCTAATGTGACGCTAATAATACCAAACCAAACCAAGCTGATAAGCTCTTATTTATTAATTTGCATTTCATTGCAATAAGTAATTAAATATACTGCAACTGAAATAATCTTACAGCATGAGCATTTCATGATATAATTACGACATACATTTTACAATGTAATTATAGCAAGTTAAATAAAATAGATTAAAATTCATATTATTATAAGGAACTAAACCAAAATAATGTACAATTTTCAGTATCAAGATTTAAATTAAATTTATGAAAGGCGTAAGAAGGTTTATATCATTGAAAATAAAGAAATATGAGAGAGGGGTTGCTCATATATTTATATTGTTAAAATATGCAGAAAAATATATAAAACTTGCATATTAAGGTATGTAAGCAAAGTTTATACTAAGTATTTTTGCTGAATATTATGCTCAAAGAAACATCTTACTTATAATTTTATAATAGAACTTACAAAAAAAAAAAAAAAAAAAAAAAAAAAAACAGGTATCAAATCAAATATGAACGCACCAAGCCAGTAACATATGGAAAATGAATTCAGCCTTAATTTACACTACAATTTTAAAGACCATTTTCTTATCAGCCAGTAAAACCTTACACCACAAAGTATGCATGCAATTAGAAAATTTAAAGCTTGCAAGTCATTTAGAAGTAATTTTCTCTTTGATAGACATTAAATAATTATATAAATTAATAATGGCTCCAAGAGGAAAAAACCTTTCACAAGATCTTTAATTATAAAACTGCACAAAGAGAGCAAGTCTCAACAGGAAATCTCTAAGATCATCAGGAAAAGTTCTGCTATGCTTTTATATACGCCATTCAAAAATTAACAAATAACAACTCTATCACTAGGAATTACGTTAAAATTATGCATTTAAAAAGTCATGCATTACTAGCGATATCTAAAATTTACATAGGCAAATTTTCGCATATTACTAGCGACACGTACAACTCGCGTTGTGAGTTCTAGTTCATAAAGCGAGATAAATGAGCCATAGATGAAAAAATCAAACCAGTTGGCATGCAGCCTTTTTTTTTTTTAATTATTAGTTTAATATTATTTGAAAAATTTTGTAATAAAAATATATTAGTAAGATAAAAATTACCAATTGCCATTAATATTTTGAATTATAATGGTTGAATGGAAATGCATTATACAACCCATTTCGTTAGTAGTCTTCCATACATCCGGCCAAAGTCCTCATTAAACACAATCGGAATCGTGAAAGGCCAAGCAATATTTTCTTTCTCACGAACTTTAAGATCAGGTTTCGATCTTATAGAGTCCCGTCTCCTGGGAATGAAAATCATCCCCACATCAGATGTTATAGGTGGCAGGAATCATTTCCTTTCGCATTTGGAGTACTCAGTAACCAATAGCTGAGATTATTAATTCATCTACACACCCAGAAAAAAGGATTATGCACCTTGATTTTAATACAGGGGACGCCAATTACTTTTCACCTAAATTTCGGGAGAGAAAGAATATCAGAGATTTACAAAATGTTCGATATGAACGTCGTGGGTGAGGCCATGGCCATTTAACTACTTTTTCTAGCAAAAGACTTACACCCAAAACAATGTTTTTTTTTGTATAGCATATGTCAGTGCAACAAGCCCTTAATACCAATTATAATATTTCAAATTAACTACAATTAGTGTAAATATCACTCCCTAGGTATCCTGTCTTTTGAAGTAACCTGCTGTAAACCATTAGCCGAAAAGGTAATCTTCAATAAAATTTTAAATAATTATAACTTGTTAATAAAAAGCAGTAAGTTAAAAATTGATTTTTTATTTTTGTAAAATTTGTTGCTTAGCCAGAATCTGGAGAATCTCACCCACACACTCGTCACTTTAATGCCTTTAAATGTTCAAAAAATCTTCCCAAGACATCATTTATTGCATTTAAGAAAGAAAATTAAGACTGTTTCAAGGAATAACATTATATCTCGTTACTTTTGAAAATTCAGTCGATTTAATTATTTACTTCTATTTACGATTAGTTTATCTTTAATATTTTTGCACATGGAGAATTATTGGATGAATATTAATTAGTTTACTCCAAAGAATTTTAAAATAATTCAAGAAAGAAGATTATCATTGTAAAATTTTTAAAAATTGGATCTGAATAATTGTGTGTGAGTGGACATGAGCATTTGCTTATGACTGCATAAGGATAAACCATTTTTAAGAATGAAATGCAAAAAATTATGTAAAATTTTCCTGTTAAATTCATTATGCAAAATAAATTAATTCTATTAAAATAATCCAATGAAATTCTTCGAAAAGTTAAAAATAACTTCAGAAAAAAATACGGTATCTTATAAAAAATATTCAACCAACAATGATTGTGTAAAAGTTCATTGTTATACCTCATTATTGGTTTCTTGGCTGTTCTTTGCATTTGTTTTATTATTAGTTTCGTAGTTAAGAAGGCAGTTGCTGAAGGTATCCAATTACATTCTTTAAAAAGGAAATATATTTATTTTACTTTAAATCTCTTTTTGAAATTCCTGTTGCTTCTTTCATTACAAGTTTGTTATTTTTCTATTATTTTTTTTTAATTTAAGGCTATTTTTCAATGTTATTCTTAGAAAAAGGGTATTAATTTTTTTTTAATCTTTAAAATATTAAAATAAAGAGCTTTTGATAAAATCTTATTTGTAATTTATTTTAACAATATTACATGTGATTTCCTGATATCTGAGAGACCAAAAATACATTAAAGCGTTGAACAAAGAGGATAGCGAGTGAGTCTGTTTTGTGAAAGCCCCATAGCTTCTTTTAAACTTGTTTGAATAAGAAAAACCTACTATGTTACACCTTGAAGCACTCAAAATCAAACAAGTATATCAGTAGAAGGGAAAGGCCAGAAAATAACCAAGAAAGGAAGACTGCACATAAAATTTACAAACACAAGTGTTCTAGGGTTAACGAACAACTATAGAAAATATTTCCAAGTGGGTAATTTTAATTCTTTTTAAAGTTACCGCAGAGAGTGTTTTATTGAAATCTGCATGAACACTTTTAGAAGCCTTTATGAGATAATAAATTGGTTAGGTATATAAATGTGAAGTTTCTTGAGCTATCATGAGTATAAATAATTTAATATTAACCGTTAGCTGGATAAAGTAATAGATTTAAATTTATGTTGGAGGGTTTTATTTCTAGTCCCAAGAATATACATTTTATGAGGTTTATTATTATTATTTTCTTACAAAC
>BMAW01018503.1:9779-27775 GCA_019974015.1 Nephila pilipes | reverse complement strand
ACACACACACACACATATATATATATGTAATGTAAAACATAGCAAATAGCAATAGTTACTATTTTTCTTTGAATTTATGAATTTAATTAACATTTTTATACTAATAGTACTGCAGCGAAGAGGTCATAGTTACGTGGTTTCCTTCGATTCGTGGATTCGAATCCAGATGCCACTTAAGATCCACCGTGTAGCGAGGCTGATGTACATTAAATTTGTGTAGGCTCCAAGTTCTCCCTTTGGCGTGATGGGGAAGTTTGGAGAGTGGAATGCCAGTTCAGGTGTCGTCCTCGTCACATGACCGAGGTTCAAAATTACGAAGTCCGTCGCCAATGGGCCTCGAGTTGCTTCTACGCGACGTTAATAAAAACTAAACTAAAACTTAATTTTTGATATAATTTTCACGAAACGAATGAATCCAAATTCAATCAGGCCGCGGTAACCTAGTAGTCAAGATACAAAACTTGCAGCCGGCGTTGTTTTCGTCGAGTCGTGGGTTCAAGCCCTGATGCCACAAAAACCTGTCGTGTAGTGGGACTGATGCACGTTAAATCTGGTCGAGGTCTCACATCCTCCCATAGCCGTGGTGTGGAAATTTGGAGAGGGATGGGGAACACAAGTGTCATTCTCGTCTCACTTGACAGAGGATCAAAATTACGAGGACCGTTGCTAATATATTTTACAACTGCGCTACCATAACATTCGAAGAATGATTTCGATTTCCTAACGCTCTCTAAATGTTAAAATCAAATGTTGAACTAAATTTAGACTCGTAAGTAAAGAAAACGAGGGTCTTTTGATGTTCACTTCTATTCTGATGTTCTTTGCAATAGTTAAAGTAATCCCTCTTTTGCTACGAAGACTCTGAAACAGTAAATATCCTGTTGCTTCAGGCAGTTGTTTGCATACTTTATCTTGAGCAACAGATATATTATACATTTGAGACTATAAGACTTCGGCTTCATTTCAATATTTACAGAATTCTGAAATTGGTTCAACAGAGCAGAGACTATTTCTCTTCACATAACAGGTTAATTGAAAAGTTCCCGGGCTGACAATAGATGGTGCTACTAGAATTAAATCCGTATGTTTTTTAGTTAGCCCTAACCCTCAAAAGATGCGTGTATAAATTTGACAGCTGTCGGATCATTAGTTTGTGAATTATAGCATTTTGAGTGAAGCAACTTTTGTTATTGTGAAAAAAAATGGATAAAAAGGAATTTCGCGTGTTGATAAAATATTACTTTTTGAAGGGAAAAAATACAGTTGAAGCAAACACTTGGCTTGATGCCGAGTTTCTGGACACTGCTCCAGGAAAATCAACCATCAAGGATTGGTATGCTAAGTTTAGACGTGGTGAAATGAGCACCGAAGACGGTGGAAGCCCAAAAGAGGTTGTTACCGACGAAAACATTAAAAAAATCCACAAATTGATTTTGAATGACCGTCAATTGAAATTGAATGAAATAGCAGACACTCTAAAGATATCAACTGAATGTGTACAACATATCATTCACGAATATTTGGGTATGAGAAAGCTCTGTGCAAAGTGGGTACCGCGCGAGCTCACTTTTGACTAAAAACAACGACGAGTTGATGATTCGGAGCAGTGTTCGAAGATGATCAAGCGTAATAAACCCGAGTTTTTGCGTCGATATGTGACAATGGATGAAACATGGCTCCATCCTTTCACTCCGAAGTCCAAACGACAGTCATCCGAGTGGACGATGAACCCGCTCCAAAGCGTGGGAAAACGCAACAGTCGGCTGGCAAGGATATGGCGTCTGTATTTTGGGATGCGCATGGAATAATTTTCATTGACTACCTTGAAAAAGGAAGGACCATCAACAGCGACTATTACATAGCGTTATTGGACCGTTTGAAGGACGAAATCGCCGAAAAACGGCCGTATTTGAAGAAAAAGAAAGTTCTGCTTCACCAAGACAATGCACAGTGTTACAAGTCAGTGAAAACGATAGCAAAAATCCATGAATTGGGCTTCGAATTGCTTCCTCATCCACCGTATTCTGGCCCCCAGCGACTATTTCCTGTTCACAGATCTCAAAAGAATGCTCGCTGGGAATAAAAATTCGCCGAATGAAGAGGTGATCGCCGAAACTGAGGCCTATTTTGAAGCAAAGGACAAATCGAACTTTAAAATTGGTATCGAAAGTTGGAGGGTCGCTATAATCAGTGTATCACCCTTGAAGGGAATTATATTGAATAAAAAAAACTAACTTTGCCAAAAAAAATGTGTTTTACTATGGTAGGCCGGGGACTTTTCAATTGACCTGTTATTCACACATCTCTCTGCTTCCACGATTATCTGTTTCTAAGCGGCAAAAAATTCGCCGATTCATATATTTTTCCATTTGACTCTTCGAAGCCAAACAAACCATTTTGAAATCTTATACACTGAAATCAAACGCTATATTGCAGAAATTGGAATTCACTCATCAAAAAATGATTGATTCACGTCGGATGACGAAACGTTTTGATTTGCATATTAGAAAGTGTTGGATCACTTTTGATTAGATAACGTTATTCTGACTTGTCTCTCACACATTCGCTGTAAAAATGGGCTTCATCGATAGTAAATGAAATGGAATATCATTATTTTTGATTATGTAAATATAATATGGAACATGAGAGTAGCATACATTATGACAAGATAAAATACCGTTTTTTTTAAAAAATTCTATCGATATTTTTTCTAACTGTGAAAAATAATCGTTTGCATATATATCCTTACTATTTCTCTATGGTTAATATTCTTATCGTATGAGTTAATTACTGAAAGTGAATTGTTTCTGTCTTCTTTGTACTTCATCTTATTAGTTCTTATTACTTTTCTATAATTCTGAACTCTTTTTATTCTAAAATAAATAAAATTTCGCTTATAATAAACAAGAATTATCTTTAATCATAAATTTATTAAATGGCGTGCGTTTTAAAGAGATAATTATTTATATATACACACTTTTCCCTTTCCAAAGTATGGGACAGTATTTAAATTACGTTGTCTCTATTTGGGTTGCTCATTAATTCTTTTATTTTCTCATGAAATTTGCTGTTTGGATAGCTTTGTACTTAACTAGGTTATAATTTTTAATTGATGGCTTACATATATTTTGAATTAAAATTATTATGTATAATTTGTATTCTAGATAAAGTTTTTTTTCATTATAATATTTTGTATATTTTAAATTTAAAACAATATTTTTGATTTCATTGTGTTTGGTTATATTAATAATTACTGATTTTCTTTTTCTGTAATATATTTGTAGGATTTTAGTATTACTAAATATTTTAAATTTTTGTATTTGTTTTTAGAGGTTATTATATTTGTAATTTAGTATGATTTAAAATTATGTCTAATTAACTTTAATGATTATTTACTGTCTTATATATATGTTTTTGATAGACAATAAAATATATTTTCCTTTATTTCTCTTCTCAATTAAATCCTACTGAAAAACAAAAATAAAGCTTAATTTGTTCTAAAATTAGAAAGGAAAAAAAAAAATATATTTACAAATAGATTGAACCAATCGCGCTGATAATAAGCTTGTTAATTGATTGCAAATTTAGGTTGAATATTTAAACGGCATTGCAATAGCTTCTCAAAAGGAAATTCCATTTCTTTATTTCGAAACTTTATCCATGTTTGATTAAAATCTTGTCTTGATAAAATTTAATACTGCTGCATCAGCTTCACTATTGTTTCTACGAAGCCATTTTGTAAGATTTTATTCTTTTTTTTTTTTTATCGATTTTGCATCTTCCACTCAGCTTACGTTCATTCCTTAAGTTTATTAAAATGGGTAGGAACTGGAGAAAAATGCATTTTTCTATCTAAGCTTTCTTGTCGTGAAGTTTAGAGCAGGCGATAGATGAGATAAAGAAGATATGCGATACCTTACATAAGAGAAATAGTCTATAAAATAAATTAATTAAAGAAAATCGGCAAGAATTTTGAATTTTAAAACGCTTCGAATTAACAAGATCTCGCATTTTCGAAGCCTCACGTGTCCCATTGATTTTACGGGCCGCAGTAGCCTAGTGGTCAAGGTCGTGGACTCGCAGCTGGCGGTTTTCGTTCAGTCGCGGGTTCGATCCTTGGCTGCCAAAGACCCGCCGTGTAGCCGGGGCTGATGCACGTTAAATCTGTTCGGGGCCCAAAGTCCTCCCGTTGGCGTGGTGTGGGTGTTAGGAGAGGGGGGTGCCAGCTCAGGTGTCGTCCTCTTCACTTGACCGTGGTTCAAAATTACGAGGTCCGTCGCCAATAGCCCTCGTGTTGCTTCTAGTGCGACGTTAATAAAAACTAAACTAAAAAAACCCATTGATTTTACAAAATCATAACTTGGTTTTATTTTCTTTTTCTTTGGTTTTAATTCTAATATTAGTTTAATCCGAAAGGTTGGATACGGCAATAACTATAAATTATGGGGCACCTGTTTTGAAATTTAAAATTAAAGATCGGATTCATTTAGTTAATCACTAGTTTCATGCAGCTACTGTCGATTAATCAAAAAACTAAAATCAACAAGTTTCACTTCGCTTACATTGTGGCAGCTGATCGTGCATCCTTCATGTTTAATAAAAATGTAGGATGTGTAAAAAAAAATAAGAATTATAAAAATTAACAATTGAATTTAAAAATAAGACAAGTGTTTAATGTAGTATAATATTACTGAACTTCATTGAATAAATAGCATAACTAAAAAGATAAGCATTAGCAAGACAAAAAAAAAACACCACCCCTGATTTAAGTAATTTTACTTGAGATATTTTGTAAAACTCTTCTGCTTTTTAAAACCTAAATTAGGTCGCAAATAAATCGATAAAAATATCATCTGCTGATAAAATTTAATTGTGTAACTATTTGTTATTGTATATCTATTACTTCATTTAATCCTTATTGTATCAATTCGAACAATGTGTGTTATTGGTAAAATGAAATAAATTATTATTTTACTGTACGGTATTAGTTTCAAGGCTCGGGAAAATTAACTTTGCATCCGGCCTTAGTAGGATAGTACAGTTATAGACGTTGTTTTTAATAGAAATACGTAGAATCTGGATTTATGTTATAAATTTAACTGTAGTTTCGTAACTTGAATCCTATTCCTTTTAATTATATTTAAATATGATTCCGTTTACCTCAAGTAAAGGCTTTCTTTCTTTAATATTCTCTAGTCTAGAGCTGCAAATACGTTCGATTATTATACGATCAAGTTCTTGATTTGATTTTTTTGGGTCAAACGATGATATTTTAGAATAAATTAATCGAAGTGTAACACATCGATCAATAACTCCCGAGTCTAACATTGAAAACAACATTTTTTTTTTGCAAAGTTTTTTTTTATTCATCAACATAACGCCTTTTGTTAATCACCTTTTAGGGTGATACAATCGTTCCAACGCTTTTCCACAAATCTTTTTTTTTTTTTTCTTTTTTTCGCAAGAAATCTTTTTTGTTGCGAGTAAATAGCGATAAACAGCTTTCTGAATCATCGACTCGTTGCTGTTTTTGTTCCATCGAAAGCAATCGCGGCACCCACTTGGAAAAAACCTTTTTCACTTCACTTCAAAAAACCTTTTTCAGTAAATACACTTCCATATGATATCTGTGTCATCTCAGCAATCTCACGGAGCTTCACTTTACGATCTTTCATTATAATTTTTGTCACTTCACTCACATTTTCCGGTGTAACGGCTTCCACAGGTCTACCCGAGCGTTCCGCGTCATTTGTGTCGGTACGACCACGTTTAAACTCGGCAAACCACCGACAAATCGTTGCTTTTGATGGACAAGAGCCCGGGTAACATTTTTCAATCCATTGTTTCGCTTGCACGGTGTTTTTACCCATTAAAAAACAATGTTTTATCAGAACACGAAACTCGGTTTTTTCCATTTTTAAACAAACTACAAAACGACTTTACTCCAACCTCGATAACTCAGCTGTTTCTGGTCCGATCGACTTAAAATTTTGACACGTTTCAAGCAATGGTTAGTACTCTAGAAAGACCTGGTTACTGGTTTACTACGAGCGCCATCTCTGGGTTAGTCTCGGGAGTTATTAATTGATGTGTTATCTTCACGAACTTTCAACGCTAATAAATGTTTGAGTGCACTTGTGTTTCATAACGTTAGTATAAAAGGCCGCTGTAGCCTTGTGGTCATCGTCGTGGAATCGCAGCCGGCGTTATTTTCGTCGTAGATTGGAGTTCTGATGCCACTAATGACCAGCCGTGTAGCGGGCTGAAGCACCTTAAATCTGTCGGGGTTCAGAGTCCTCTCGTTGACGTGATGTGGAAATTAGGAGAGGGGCGTGCCAGATCAGGTATCTTTCTCATCACTTGATCGAGGTTCAAAATTACGAGGTCCATTCGCCAATGTTCCTCGTATTGATTCTCAGGGCGACGGTAATTAAAAAATCAATCAATCAATCAAGTTTGTATGAAAACTTCGGTACTTCTCTGTTATAGCGGCGCCCGACGATGAATCGCCAAGCGACTAAGAAATATCGCCAAGGTATGTATTGCGAGATAGGCTTCACGAATCTGGTGACGATCTTGGCGTAATCGTAATTTGGCGGGCGCTATTGTGACAGGGAAGTACCAAAACTTCTTGCAGTATAATTATTGAAAACTTTCTGAAAATGAAATTTGTTACATTTTTGAAAAAAAAAAAAAGATCATACCGACCTTTTCCTTTTCAGCCTACTGTATCATCCATCATGTTAAATCCCAGGAAGTTTAGCAGCTCTATCAAAGCCACTCTAAAGAATTTGAATCGATGCATGTCGAGAATTCCGATCAGGAAAGATACTGCAACGAGTCCTCTATATCATCTCACCTCCGATCAATGTATAGAGAGAGAATCGAAATATGGAGCGCACAATTATCATCCTTTACCTGTAGTTCTTCACAAAGGAAAAGGTAAGTATCTAAATATTAGGGTACTTCCCCGCCATATTGGCGCCCGAAAAATGAATCTCCAAGCGACTATCGCTAAGATATATTTTATTACAAGATGGGCTTTACGAGTTTGGTGACGACCTTTTCGTAATCGGAATTTGACGAGCGCCGCTATAATAGGGAAGTATAATTAGTAGCCTTTTCTGTTGTAGTTTTATAGCATTAAAAGTGTACAGTAAATTTTTTAAGACAATTTAATACATTTAAAGACTTATATGCATGCATTTAACGGTGAATATATTAATTAAATACTAATTTCATTTTTTTTTTTTTAAAAATCATATGATATTTGACCAACGCAGCATTTTTGGAGTTGAGATGTCGTATTACCTCACTTACCAATTAGGATTTCGAATGTTCATTCTGGTCTTCGGTCTATCCCGTAATCTTGAATCAAGATCAGTTGACGAGGTTGATACTTGAACTGGCATCCTCCCTTTCTCCTCTGAGATCTATTGTTCTCATATTGTATTCACTCTTTTTTTTTATGAACTTGCCGATAGTCTACCTATTTAATATTAATATTTTTTGGTGAAAAAATTCATGCCTCTGTTTACATAGCAGTTAACAGATTGACTATTCAGGTTTTCTTTTTTTTTAAAAAAAAGGACAGAGCACTCGACCCCGCTATCCTCGGCAGATCCGTTCAATCTATTCCCCGATCAGTCTACAAAGCAGATTCCACAAATTGATTTTTTAGACAAAAGCTCTTGTCGTATATATAACAGGTCAATTGAAAAGTCCTCGACCTGACACATAGATGGCGCTACTAGAATTAAATCCATATGTTTTTTAGTTAGCCCTAACCCTCAAAAGGTGCGTGTATAAATTTGACAGCTGTCGGATCATTAGTTTGTGAATTATAGCATTTTGAGTGAAGCAACTTTTGTTATTGTGAAAAAAATGAATAAAAAGGAATTTCGCGTGTTGATAAAATATTGCTTTTTGAAGGGAAAAAATACAGTTGAAGCAAACACTTGGCTTGATGCCGAGTTTCCGGACACTGCCCCAGGAACCATCAAGGATCGGTATGCTAAGTTTAGACGTGGTGAAACGAGCACCGAAGACGATGGACGCCCAAAAGAGGTTGTTACCGACGAAAACATTAAAAAAATCCACAAAATGATTTTGAATGACCGTAAATTGAAATTGAATGAAATAGCAGACACTCTAAGGATGTCAACTGAACGTGTACATCATAGAGAAAGCTCTGTGCAAAGTGGGTGCCGCGCGAGCTCACTTTTGACCAAAAACAACGACGAGTTGATGATTCGGAGCAGTGCTTGAAGATGATCAAGCTTAATAAACCCGAGTTTTTGCGTCGATATGTTTCAATTGATGAAACATGGCTTCATCATTTCACTCCGAAGTCCAATCGACAGTCATCCGAGTGGACTGCACGCGATGAACCCGCTCCAAAGCGTGGGAAAATGCAACAGTCGGCTGGCAAGGCAATGGCGTCTGTATTTTGGGATTACCTTGAAAAAGGAAGGACAGCGACTATTAAATCTGTCGCCGCGGCTAAAGGCTCATCACCTAAACTCTCTTTTTCTTTCGGATGACATATCTGTAAATGCATCTTTTCCTTCACAAGAGAACCACCTCAAGGACGTGCCATCTCATGCTCGTAACAATTGTCCTGAGGTCGAAACTTGAGTATCACGAAAGAAACCTCTAGCAGAATGAGGAAGATTGTACTACGAACGGGAAATTCGGACAGCTTAGTATCGATTAACTGACATAATTAACTTCATGAAGTATAAATAATGTTGGCTTTACGGACAATTTTTCCCTCTACGCCCATTTGTGAGACCCCATTCTTAAAGTTAAATAACATAAAAATTGAGAGGACGAGGTAATGAGTAGTTATTGCTTGCACTTGAAGTGTACGAAATACCATCTTTCAATTGAAGATTTAGCACTTTTCTGCTGGAATTGTTTGGTTCGTAAAACATGTTTAACCAGCTAATCTGCTAATAGTCAGGTTCAGAAATTATATATGTTGTATTTAATTTTATTTATGGTTCTCTCCTTTGTTTACATTATTTTTCATGCCTTGATTTCAGGATTTAAATTTTATCTTCGTGTTGTTTGTACTTGCTTAGTATTCTTTCTTAATATGTGTGTGTAAATATATCTTTAAGAAATTTAGGTAGAGGGTTGCTATAGATCAAGGGTCTTCAAACGTTTTAGCCCAAGGCCCACACTGAGCCCTAAGGGCCTAGATTTAGCCAGCTCATCATACCAACATACTGTAATTTTGAATTACGTGCAAATTTTCGTTTTGGGATTAGCTGGCGAAGGAGGTATCTGAGGCATGGGTGTGGACACTGTAGTGTATATGACGCCTGTTGGCTAGAAGAGAAATTGTAGCAACTCCTCTGTTACGTAGGGGAGGATAAAAGAGCGTCTTGGTCGAGCTGTTCTCGTAAGAGGTCGGAGAAAATGGGTCCAGACGTGTAAATAAAATTCTTTGTTAGTGTTAGAAAGAAGCAGTTGTCCTTGTGCTCACATGAACACGACTCGACGAAATCGTCAGTTCGTGAATAAGATGATTGATCAACGATATATCGAAGTGACGAGAAAGAAATTATATTCCATGCTTTCACATGAACTCGGTAACTACCCAGGCATCACAGACACTGCTCAGTTTGTAATTTTCTTCGGTACTTACGAGCAACATGGTTTATTGGTACATGTCATTACGGCGGATGTAGCCGATGCGCGTGATGTGCGTTACGCAATGTTACAACCATGATAAATGTATAGCGATGCCATCTAGTGGACACAAGAGAACTTGAGTGCAGGACGTGAGATTGCGGTAGCGTAGTTGTCGCGGTCGCGAACTCGTGGACAGCGTTTTTTCCGGCCAGTCAGGGATTCGAGTTCTGATTGTTCTGTCTAAAAGGTTTTCATTAGAAGGGTTGGGAGAGCTTCAATATTTTATAACAGTTTATTAATGATTTGCACGGACACACACAAAAAGACAAATAGTTCAAATCAGAAGGGGGTTGTGACGCCTGCCCGACCCAGACTGCCTCTTGTGCCATAATTAGATTCAATTATTAAGCACTAAGACACAATAACCAATCAAAGAGACACTAGAACAATATTTACGGAATTTATTAACTTCTATTTACTATAACAACAACTATATATGCTCTGCTGGGGAAGATTTCTACTAACTAAATTCAACCCATTAATAGTAATCTAACAGACTCGTACCACTAATCCTTCCTCGACTGCCACTCAGAATCTGGATCAACTGTTGAAAGCAGTGATAACTAAACCTCTGGACTCACGCCATTTTTACTCTAATCATCCACTTCAACCTCTCTTCCCACTTCTCCTTCAGCCTCTCTATCGCGACTTTCAGTCGGAGTTTATATATTTCCTAACTCTCCCGCTTCACTTCATTTCTACCTGCTTTCTATCTGTATATTCACGTTTCATTTTTGGTTGGGCAAAGGTTGTTTAGCAAAAGCAATCAATCTCAATTAAAAGTCCCCAAGGTTAGTGAAGACAAAACCGCGAATAGCCCAATGTCACAGGGTGAGTTATCGTTTTAGATAGCAGTTCAAATTCGACGCATTCGCAGCATCGCCATGTTCTCAAGTTCTGTTTTCTTTCTGCAAATTCGACTGGCGTTGCCAATCGCAGTTTAATAAACTATACAAAAATAATTGAGCTCTCGCGATACTGATGTCACTGAATATCGGCCGTATTGCTTAAATCGTTTATTGTAAGTTTTTAGGATAAATCTCTAATCATAAATGTACAGTTAAAATATTCAATTTCGTTTATACGTGACAATTATTGAGTTTCTTAATTGTTTTCTATGATTTACTTACATTGTAAAACTTTACCATTTATTCAAAATAAATTGTAGTAAGCCGAATATGTTGGATTTGCTAGAACCGGTATTTGTGTCCACGGGCTGTAATTTGGAGACCCTTCCTGTAGATGAAAATGAAATTTTCACGTTTTGCTATTTTCCCCTATTATTTTAAGTCTGACGGGATTCAATCTAAATATGTCCTATATAAAGTTATGCTTTAAAAATAAGTTATTTTTCTTTAAAACTGTGGAAGAATTGAAATAAAATTCATATAAAAGTTTCAGAATAATTGTATGTATCGATTTATTTATTCTTACAGTTAATAAACATATTCAAAATATTAAAAACAGAGCTTAATTCAATTAACTTAAAAATGATTCTGAGGTAGTCATTTTTGTCAAGCGTGTTCGAAGCGAAACCTTTAAAATATTTTTATCTTTTAACATTTTGATGCAATCTGTGTCGACTGAATTTGATAATAACGTTAACCAATTTTAAATTTTTTTTTTTTTGCTACTTTGACATTAAAATGTATGGAGCAAAATAAAAATCATTAAATCGTATTTATTGAATTGTGTTTACTTGTACATATCATGCAGCAGTGACGTAACGAAGGGAGAAAATATGGGGATTATAATCTTCCTCCCATAAGGAATGCTGCATACCGAAATTTTTTCACAATTTTTTTTTAGAAAAAAGTAGTATTCAAAATATCATACATTCTTTTCATCTTGAAAATAAACAATAAAATTGGAAATTAATTTTGAGGGATGAGATGAATTAGGAGAATCACCTCCCTTCCCTCTTGAAAAGCTTCTCTCTATGCCCCTGTCATACAGTAATATCGACATGTTCTATGCTAAATTGTCTATAAAGGCTTGGAAATGCTTTTTCCCTTACGCTAAAGAATTCTCTTTCAATAAGAATTTTGCAAACCGCATTCTGACTGAACAGTTTGTTGATTACGTGCCTTTTTAGAAAATTAGATGATTAATTTCCTTGTATATGTAATATTTACTTAAAAACGTAAACTAAAATTTAAAAAATAAATAAATGGGTGCTCTATATTAGAACGATCTTTTTTTTTAAATTTAGAGAAACAATTTCATAATCCTAGGAAAGAATAAACTTGCCAAATGAGGTTATAGATAATTTCATCTATCAAACCCGTTTTATTTACATTCTATTTGCGAACTTTGATTTTCATTTCAAAAATTTTAGTTTTATTACTTTGAATAACATAATGACTAGAAACAACCTCTTATAGGTAGATAATACAATCACTGAAGATACCTAAAAACAATCACTGTGTCAGAAAGAAAAAAAAAACTCTTATCTTTTCACCGTCTTGACTTTTCTACTCATTCCTTCATTGTTCTCCAGTTTCAGATAATGATAATGCTTTATTGATTGCCCTATCTCATATGGGTTATTCAAATATTAATTCAGAATCGGAAGAAAAAGCATTATTTCTACACAATTGGAATTCTGAATAACATTTGAGGTCATTTTTTTTTTTTTATTTATCAACATTTTGAGACAACATTCTCACATTTTAAAGTGATTGCATATATATTTTATCTGATCTAGAGTCATTAACCTGAACTGATAAAACATATTGAAATTAATATAAAGCCGCTATTTTATCCTAACGTTAAATAATAGGATCTGAATTAGGAATACACAGAAAAATAAACTCTTAGAAAGATGAATGCAGGTAAAAAAAAATGCCTCAATTATCATATTTTGATTGGGTTTATAAACGCCGCCCTTGAAGCAACACTAGGGTTATCGGCGACAGACCTCGTAATTTTGAGTCTCGGCCAAGGGACGAGGACGGCACCTGAGCTGGCACCTCTGTCTCTTAACATCATATTTTGCATTCACTATTGCACAGAAAACATTATATTTCAATTAATTATTGAATTCTGCTTGAATCAAAAAAAAAAATATTTTTTCATACAATATATCTCAGATTTCGTATCATGTTTCATAATGCCGAATATTTATCAATGATACATGTAAAGTGAAAAATTGATTCTTTTACGAATGCAAAGGTGTGACGATGGGAATTACGGGGGTCACAACCTTGATCCCCCCCCCCCCCCGAAAAGGATTACAGTATACTGAAATTTTAAAACTGAAACTTTTTATACTGGTTTCTGTATAAATTTTTCCTGAAAAAGAAAATTAATATTCGAAGTCTCGTACTCTACATAAACATTCTATTCATCATGAAAGTAAACAACGAAATTCGAAATTAATTTCGAGATATAAATTGAAATGGGAGAACTCCTTCCCTCTCCCATGAAAATTTTTTTTGCTACGCCCTTGACTGAATATATTTACATTCGGAAACGGTCGTGATAGCAGAGTGCAAGTTCATGACCGACATTACTTCCATTGAATCTTGATCTATTAAAGAGCCACCATGTTGCAGGGCTGATTCATGTTAAATCTGAGTGGGCTTCAAGTTCTTACGTTGGCGTGATGTGGAAGCTTGGTGAGTCAGGTGTCGCTCTCATCACTTTACCGAGATTCAAAAGTAGATTCATCGCCAATAGATTGTGTAGTTTAGTATGATGTAAATAGAACAATAAATCATTCAATCAATTATTTTGAAAACATATGATAACAGATAGCCATTATAACAAAGCCAGGGTATAACAAACACATATGTTACATATAACCTTGTGGTATTATAAAATATATGCGTTATAATTTTAAACAAGGTTATATTAGTAATAGGACACCTTTCTGAAGGAAATAAAGGTACTGAACTTTAGAATTTTGCATTAAAATTAGGCGAAAAAGGTCTTATTAAATTCCTGCCATAAACTTTCACTCTCCCTATATATATCTTGTTCAAATTTTCAATCGTTAATAAAATACTTTTTATTCATCCACTCAAGTTCATATACATTTTTTTAAACTTGTAGTAGATGACACTTGATGTAAATACAGCTTCTTCAAATGTTAATTACATTTAATTGGTGAAAATGCAGTTTAGTCCAACCACTTGGCGATTTTTTTTGGCTGAACGTTAAGTCCGAGAATTGGTCCAGGGTAGCCATGTTTGGCAAAATAGCATCAAAAAATTCTTATCGCCAAGGGTCGTTGGGCTAAACTGCATTCCAACCATTTAATTTACTGGATGAATTAAGAAACAAACCAATGCTTCTACTATGTCGTTTGTCTTGCAATGGCAAAGTTGGTAGAGCGACGGCGTAGAATCTTCAAGCCTTCGGATAGAATCTCGTCGAAGCATAAATTTTTTTTATTTGACTTTCAAATAATTAATTTTAATTTTTTATAGGAGAAAAAAATTTCTCTTATATAAGATATGTTATTTAGCGGGATATAAATTTAGGAATAAATACCGTCAGTGACGAAGCTTGTAGATCGCTGGAAAAAAATTTCTTTTCCCACTTAATATTGTGATTCTTTAATGTGTATATACATATTTATATTAATTGTAATTATTTAATAAAAAGTAACTAAAAATAAATTTGTCTTTGTTGACCTAAGTAGGAATTAACTTTAATTTTTTTTTATATTACTTGTTTTATTATTTACGTACACACACAAACAATTAAAACGAGATAAAATTGCATATATATTTGTAAGAAAAGAAAATGATCAATTTATAATAAAATAACAATAATAATCATGTTTAGAAAGAAATTTGCGGCTGCGCTAACCTAAGGGTCAATGCATCTATCTCGTGGCCGGTGCTGTTTCAATGCAAGTCCTGGGTTTGAGTTCTTATTCTATTATAGATCCGTCGTGTCAGGGAGCAGTTATACCTAACGGTGGTGTGGCACAGATGTGGCGAGAGGGGTGAAAACTCAGGAGTAGTTCATGGCATCTGACCGGGCTCAAAGGCAGAAGACACAAGAACGAAGTCAGATTTCTACCCCTCGGGCGCTTCAGGTTTTCGGACCAACAGAACCTGTCCCCTCGATCATATTTCCATAAATGATCCCCATAGAACATGTCTGGTCTCCGTCTGTAGCAGAAAATGGATTCTTGGGTTTTTTAACCCTATCAGGCTATTATCTACGATCTCATTTGAAGAAATACATGCGAGATTGAACTATAGAATCTACACTTGCCCAGGAGTGCAGTAGTAGATCACGAGATGATTAATAAAGTTTAAAAATTAAGACGAGAAAAAACATAAACATTTAAGACAATTACTTGAAATTTTAAAATTTTCATCTCATAAATTTCAATTAATTTGTCGTGATATTCGATTATTGTCACTCGGCACTTAGTTGTCTTAAAACTGGGCTCAGACACTATTGTAATCTAGAGAAAGTTAGTTTTCTCTATTTTAGTGGGAGATTAAAAGAGGAAATTACTTTTATTAAAATTAAAAATTAATGTTATATCTTTTTTGATTCTTCTTTTCCTTAATTTTATTAGCCACCCAAGGGGCTATTGTTTTAGGTGGGGCGTTTTGGCGTACTAGATCACTTTTTAATTTTTTTATCGTTTGCTTTAATTTTAATTACATGTAGCTGATATAATATTCAATTCAATTATGTATCGTTTGTTTCAGTTTTAATTACATGTAGCTGATATAAAATTCACTTTAATAATGCATCGTTAGCTTTAATTTTAATTACAATTAACTTAAATATATTCAATTTAATAATTTCCCGTTTCCTTTAATTTTAATATCGGAAAAGCTTACTATTGTCAATTTCTCGATATTTCATCGTTTACTTTAATTATTATATTTAATCGAGTAGTTTAATAATAATTATAAAAAAATCGCACCTTGGGTGGCTAAATCTGTTCTTTGCAAAACTTTGCATAGAGCTTTTTATGCCTTAGTTATTGTTTTTTTTTTTTTTACACAATTAATATAATTTTTCTTTTATTATTCTTTATGTTTTGAGTTTCAATTTTGTATTATATATGTAATATAAGTTTACTTATGCATGTGAATGTATGTTTGTAATTGTAATGGAGTATTCTTATTTAATAATAGACATTAAAAAATTTCTTTAAATTAACTGATTGATATTTTTTTTTTTTTTTTTTTTTTTTTTTTTTTGGGGTTTTTTTTGTGTGGGATGTAGACGGAAGGAAATATTTCGACTTCCTAAGTGCATACAGTGCTGTGAATCAAGGACACTGTCACCCTAAAATTATCAGAGCTTTACAAGAACAAGCCAGCCTTATCACTCTAACTTCCAGAGCATTTCATGCTTCGATTTTAGGAGAATATGAACAATATGTCACTAAACTATTCGGGTATGATAAAGTTCTGCCAATGAATACAGGTAAGGATGAAATTTTAAAATGAAGCGAAGAATTATGTATTTCTAATGAAAAGGTTTTAGTGCTTGTAATTCCGCTGAGTGTTTTTAAATTCGTAGTATGATTGGCGAATATACTTAAAAAAAAGTTTTAAGATGTAATGAAATAGTATTTGTGTGATAGAGGTGTTTTTTTTTAAAGAAATAAGTACCGTTTTTAAATATGGTGACTGCAATTCTATTGTCGCTATTCCACGTAAGGGCGCTGAGTACCTATACCTGTTGGTTCTTCACAGACGCCAGAATAGGAGCTGTTGTCTGTGTTTACGTTTGTTTGTGCGCATTTAAATGCCTCACGTAATTGAAAATGCCATCGATCGTGACAAAAAATGCAGCGATTTGTTTGCTTCTTGGAAAAGGCGGGAAAGCTGCCGAAATTCATCAGCAGTTTTATGAAATGTGTAAACATGTGACTCAAGTGACACCGGAAACAAAACAATCCACATGAATGCAGGCTGTGATGTATTTGTTTCAAAGAGAACTAGCGTTGACGTACATATCGTTTATTTGCTTTTTTATACACAAAGCACCACATCACAATAAACAAAGAATATATAGAAGGATCGCGACACAAATTTACATCATCATCACATTTACCGCAGCGCTCGGACTCTCTTCTCTCTCTAACAAAAAACGTTGCAGCCTCCCGAATTTAAAGCCAGCTAATTTTTGGCAATTTATCACTGCAGCAGGGAATTCACTGTTGACTTCGTTACAAGGCATTCAACACCACCCAAAAATGTAAAGCTCAAACAAAAAATTTCAGCACGCAAAATCCCGTGCTCTGTGTTTTGAGATAGACAATGGAAATTGTTTGTGAATTTTTTGCCTGACACAATAAATTGCGAGATATATTGAGACACCTTAACTAAACTACGTCGTGTAATCCAAAATAAAATGCATGACATGATCAATAAAAAAATTATTTTGCTGCGTGACAATGACCGTCTACACGTGACTCGTCGAACCCAAGATCTCATCGCATCATATAGCCTGGAGTAACTTGATCATCCTCAGTATAGCTCTGATCTGACGCACAATGACTAACACTTGCCCCTTGACTTGAAAAAGCATTTAGGTGGGCAGCGCCATGACGAGGATGATGATATAAAACGGCCGTGGTTAGACCATTAGGAGGCAGGTTTTTGTGAGGATGGAATATAGAAATTGTTGTATGATATAATAGGTGCTTTAACAGTTGATATAATAATACTGAATAGTAGATTAAGATACAGGCTTTCTTATAAAAATAAAATAATAGAAAAACTGCGCTTTTTTTTTAAAATTTTAAAACGGTACTTACTTAAAGAACACACTAATACATTGCGTTACGAACTTTTATTTTGATGCCAAAATATTTCGCCATTATATTTTTAATTTAAAAGAGGCTCTTTACAATATAATTAATTATATGACTGCTTGAAATTTCGTATATTCGTGCTAGACATATTTTCTTGAATTTTACCGAAAGGAACCATTACGTGTTCATGAAAATATCGAAGTACAATAATTATTTAGAAAAAAAAAAATTACTGCACGAAGTACAGTAAATGAATGTAAAATGCATATTATATGGGGAAATCTCTTTTTGCTTTTGCTTTGTTATAAGTCTGACTTATTTTTTTCTTTCAAAAATTGTGATGTTATTTTATTTTGGAAGAATATTTGAATTCAGATTTTATAAAGAGAGGAATTTTATTAAAATTAAAATTATATAATTACACCACATTTTAAATATTTAAGTATTGCATATAAAAGGAAAATTTCATGGACTGTTCATAAATTTACAATTTTTACATCAGATTCATATTTCCGGTTACGTATATTTTATGACTGATATATATATA
>BMAW01018480.1:24820-43972 GCA_019974015.1 Nephila pilipes | reverse complement strand
GGAAAACAGCGTTTACTTAAATCGACAGATGGAACATTTTCTTTCTCTTGCTCCTCAGTTTCTAGTGTGCGAGAGCTTTTCATTAAATTTATATTTATTCAGTCATAAATTCAATGTAAAAACTGCTTGTCTTCCTACTTTTTTCAAATTATCGTATTACCCATGCTAAATTAATATAATGTATTTATATATAGCTACGGATATCGTTAATAAAGTTCTATCATCTGTTTTTTAATTGCCACCTTTTTTTCCCTAAATTCTTTTTAATTATATTAAATTTGAGATTTACGTGTTATTTTGCCTTGTTTCGGTTCCCCAAACTCATTTTACGTTCTCTTATTTGGTTTTTCTGTATGTGTTACCCATATGTTCTTTGGTGAATCAGTTATTTCCTTTATTATTCTGTTCACAAATATGTAGATTTGTTCCTGTAAATATTTTCCCATAGTCTGCAACTTTGTTCGTTTAATAACGAATTTCTTTGTTTATTTAATATTTATTTTGCACCATGTCCTGCGGTGCTTAATAAAAACATGTCTATCCTTCTCCCATTTGACATGATAAAAATTTATTTGCTTGGTTTACCTTCTTCTCAAAAAAATATATTTAAATTCTAAATCTTTCTATTCTTCTCTCTCTCTCTTTCTCTTGTCATTGTAAAAACTTCATTTTTATTGAGTAAACTCCTTCTATACACCATTTAAGGTTTTCAATAAAGTTGGAGTAATTGTCTTCTCAGTAGACTGACTTGATAGCATCAGACTCTTGTTGGTAAGGCAAGTGATGTAACTGTTTATTAACGTCACACTAAAACGCAACAAGAGGGTTATTGGCAATGGACCTTGTAATTTTGAGTTTCTGTCGAATAACGAGAACGACACCTGGGCTGGCAGCTCCTCCAAACTTCCACACAATATCAACGTGACGATTGGAACCTCGACCAGATTTATCAGGTATCAGCCACTCAACTCTGCGAAGCTTTGTGTGATCAGGGCTTGAGCCCACGACTCGACGAATAAAACGCCGGCTGCCATTCTACGACCATGACCTCTAGGCATCCAATGCTACGTCTCTTTGAAGAAATCAGTTGCCCAATCAATGTAAAACATGAGATATAAGAGACTCTCAGTATGAATGAAGATTAATTCATCATATAGTTTGAAGGGGAAAAAAAAGAAATATTTCGTTGCTATAATAATACGTTGAATAGAAATTACTAAAAATAACCATTAATAAATTGTTTTCGTCCCTAACAACAAGCTACGTGTTAAAGACATATCCCAACTTTAGAACTTTTTAGTATTTTGAAAAGAAAATTGATAGATCCAAAAATTATTTTAGGTTTCAGTCTTTCTAAATTTAAAATAAAGTAATTTAATGTGCAACTGAAATTTGATAATTATTGTTAAATATAAGTACAATATTTATAAGTACAATATATTCTAAAAAATAATAAAAAGTAACCATATTTTATATTTAGTGAACTAAACTCAATTTTTTAAATTTAAATTTTCGTATATTTGTTACTTACTAAAAATAAACGTATTTTATTTTAATTAATTTATGCTATTTGTAAAAAATAATCTGTTATAGCTCCTTTTAATTACAATTCATTATTATATTTGATTAAGATTTGATTTTTTGTGTAGTGTTTTCTAGTATATTTTCACTAAGGATTGTCAAGGTTGTTGCAAGAAACTTGTGATTCAAAAACATACTATATCCTAAAATATATACGTGACATTATTAAAAAAACATTTATTTAAATTATGAATTAATCGGCATTATATCGTAAGCTGAAGCTGAAATTCACTTCAAATGCACAGGATTTCAACGAGTATTTTGCAGTTCTTTTTTACAGAACATTAACAATAATAAAATAAATCGATCAAAGAAGTGAACCTATTACAGATATGTAAATTTGTCAACATTCCTGTGCGATATATCCTTGCGTTTGGGATACGTGGCAGTTTTGTACAAACAGAGGTAGAAATCCAAAGTTGTCGTTTGGTGCAGAAGTAATTAAGTTTTCTACCCTTGTTATCTGTACATATTGCATAGATGTCTTCCTGGGCGGGATTGAAAAGTCTTACAGAATGACTTGAGGACTTAAATTTCTTGAAAAGGTTTTTTTCTTATGTATTTCTCAAATACAAGGTATGTAAATAAAATAGCGCGACAAATCTTTTAAAAAATATTTTTATTCATTTAAAATTTCTATCTTGTATTGTTTCTCTCAAAGTAATTGCTTTGGGAAGTCATACAGCGTTTGAGACGATTTTTTCACTTTTTATTGTTGCACTAGAGCTTGGATACTGCAATTACTTTCAGTTGGTCAGTTTTTGCCTGTTTAATATTTTCCTGTGCTCTAAAATGACGTCATCTGATATGGGTTTCGACCTTTCAAGTAGGAAAATAAAGGGCCTAATGAGCCACATAGTTGCTTTTACTCACCAAAAATTTTAATTGAAACTGCAATGGTTCAAGGTCTTTTTTTTTGTAAAGCAGCACTTAATTCAGTTCATCAGTTATTCTGATTATCAAGCGATGATCAGAACACAGAAGATACTAGATTTTGGCAACTATTTCGTCAGATCTTGCAATTCCTAGCTGTTCGTCTTCAGTCGTTTCTCTTTCTTCTGAAAATGCCTTACCGCACCTGAAAACCTGAGTTCATAAAAAAATCATTGTTTTCTTTAGACTTCTATAACTTTGCAAACCTTTCTGTCGCACTGTGCTCAAGTCCGAAGCAAAATGTGATAGTGCAACACTGCTAAATATCGATGTCGTTCATTTCAGGACGTGCTAAAGATAAAACAATTTAGAGAAAAAAATGCAATGGGCACATATGCGTCGTTTCTAAGTGCGCCTGGGGCGCGGAGCATCCCTCAAGCTCAATCATTGAATCTACGATACAGCTAAGAGAAAATTAAATTTTTGATTTGTTGTATTATGTGTACTGAGAGGTTGAATTATCATTGATTGGTTTTAGGTAGATGCTTTGTTTTCATTGACTGTTGCGGATGACGGTGAAAGTGAGAATTGAAATATTGCTCAGGCAATTTGAAGTGAAATTTGGTGAGACATCTACATGACTAACTGGTACATGAGGTGCATCACATGTTCATCCCCTTACACCAAACGAGAAGTCCACAATGTTGTCAAATCGGATACTATGCTTCCTGTCTCGTTAATTTATTTACATACATCGTATGGTTATGCTGCGACTAAATTAAGCATGAAGACTGTCTTCGTTTAATGTTAAAGGTTAGAGCTTGAATTGGAGACATATTTTCAGTTACTAATATATATTACTACCTATATAACAAAGATACTTGTACATAAAATAGAATTCTTAGAATTTTGAATACATAAAAAAGGCGCAATTTTCGCCGCAAAGGATATATATTTTTCTAGGATTACAATATGGATACATACTTTTCAATATTAAAGTACGAAGGCGAAATAAAAATACAGAAAAAGGTTATATATATATATATATTATTTTTAATGCAGTATTTATAAATCATAACGACAAAAGTCTCCAGGATATTTTTCTAATAAATGTATTCCTATCTTCGAATCATTGATTTCGGCTTCTTTCTAGAATGAAATCAGAAAAATCAAATTGCAACAACTTATAATTTGTGACAGATGTTGGACAATCGAAAAATATTAATGATGTACAAAAACGTATTACCCAAACAATAAAATCTTCCATTTGGAAATGTTTTTTTGTGTTCATGTAAAATTTATCTATAAGGGTAAATTGTTAATTTAGTTTTAATGTGTTGTGTTTTTAATAAAATTTAGTCTTTACTATTTTTCATCAAAAGAAAAATATGATTTGTTCTGAAAAGTTCAACATCATTTATGGTCTGCAACTTTCTATCTTCCAACATTGAAACCATAAACTTAAAAATTTATACTTTTTTGAGAATCGGGGTTCTATAAAGCCTCAAATTATTCATTCTTAGCAATTTGCTGCTAATACAACGTTGGGCTATTCACGATTTTTTCTTGGCTGAACTTGGAGAATTTTTGGTAATTTGAATGGCATAGCAATTACATTTCCTTCCTAACCTAAATGAAACGTGATTAGATAAATTAGATGAAGATAAAAAAAAATGAGTGCAGTCACTTGGATTTAAGAGAATGATATATAAGAGAAATGGAATTAAAAGGAAAGAAAAGGTAAGAACAAGCTGATAGATGCTATAGATCGGAGTGAATCATCCTATTCAAAAGTTTATACCGATAGTAGTTGGAAGCGATCAATGAAAAAAATAACAGGAGTCGAATCTGCTATAATGGAGAAGTGCTTGAATTAGAATTAGTGATTTGAAAAGCTAATACTTTATCATTTGAACGTTAACTAAGATTAACCGAGTTAAGAGGGATTCGAGAGAGAAAGCTATCTTTCATATTTTATGTTGATAGATAATATTAAAGTTGCAACATCTGCCCTTAATTACTTGGTTCTTGTACCATAGCTTATTATTTTATTTTAAGAAATAATGATCAAATACCAACTGAAAATACTCAAGAATTAAGTAGAATCCTTTATTTATTATCACTATGGGATACCTAATGTATCTTTCTCCAGGATCCTAACTCACAATCCTAATTTATGATTAAAATAAGGAATCTTACCAGTTCACTCGTTCTTGATTAAACAATCTCATCGTCAGTGACCGCTCAACTTAATATTTTGAACGGAGCTCTCTTCAATCCACAAAACTAGCAGAACAATTTCAATCCGAACTACACTTCTTTGTCAGCAAATCGTTATCATCGATCACCCTTCCTTTTCCATTAATTCTATTTCATTCATATAACATTGTATCTTAATCACGTCACTTTGTCTCTATCTTCATCTAATTTACCTAATCGCGTTTCATTAGGGTTGGAAGAAAATTGAATTTGATGCTATTCGAACTAATTATAGTCTCCGAGTTTCGTGAACGGAAAATCGCGAACAGACCAGCGTCACAAAGTGTTTTGTCTCGCTCTTACGTATCTTCAATTAGAGGTTTAAATTTGTTGACTATTTTATCCGACTTTGAGGTAAATGTAGAGTTAAATAATAAAGAAAATATATCGCACAATCGTTAGGTTATTCTTATTCTTTTGTGTAAAAATATCATTTTCGCCCAAATTGTGATTTTACTATTCAGATAACCACTTGACAATGGGGAACTGGACATATGTTTGAACAAATGGCACGAACACTGCGCACATCATGTATCCATAGAACACATAAAAAGTTTAGAACTGACTAAGTGCAAATGTCTTTTGGACATTTTGCTCACCTCTCAGGGGAAAATAAACGCTTGTTGGTTTGACACCTTAAGGGCAAGAGGAGGATGTACAAAAAGAGTGTTTTATTGTTCTGCAAAAGAGTTGGGTTTCTTCACTCGACGATTTTTCGAAGAAACAGCCTTTTAATAGGTTTGTATTTGACAATCGTTCCAATTTTGACCAGTTACTTTTTTAAAAGGTGAATATAGATACGTTTCTTTTCTTTTTTTTAAAGCATACTTAGATTCTGTTTTTTTGTTTCTTAGAATGTATTTTATAGAAATTTCTAACATGAATAGTTTTAATCGTGCTTCAACATACACACACAATTCAACGCTTACGACGAATGGAAGAAATAAAATTGGTAAAATAGGAAAAATCGTTTGTCTGATTCGTAATACTTCCAAAAATTCTGAGCATTTCACTCTGAGAAATTAAATATCTGATATCTAATGGATGATATTCATTTCTGTTTACCTTTAAAATTTTTATTTGTTGATCCGTACTAAATAATAGTTTCAATAAAAATAAAGTACTCCAACACATCAATGAACACGATTTGATTGCAAATTAAAATCAGATCATATTTCGTCTTATTAAACTACAAATGATAATTGTTTGAGTATATAAATGTAATTAAATTAAATTCATTATAAACTATACAACTAACTATGTGGTAGAGCAATCATTGTTTGGGATGCCCCACACAGAAAACAGGATACAGGACATCAATAACGAATGAAAATTAATTACTTCCTTAAATCATGATTTAACGAAATATTTGTAATGAGATGATGAAACAAGATAATTCTCCTATTTAAAAAACCGTAAGAAATCAACTTTGGTTAATTGGATGTTAGTCTCGAACCCTGAAGTTAACAGTTCATTCATGATTTTGATCATGGATCTCGAAATTTTGTCACTGATACTTCATTCTCTTGACGCACGCTGAAACTGACATTGTTCCACAAGTCGCAACTAACTACGATAGGGGTAAAAAGCGTTTAATAACTGACCCGGAAGGAGTTCCTTTCTGGGTCAGTTGTATAAGGCGTAGCAACCAGAGTACTATGTTTTAAATTTGCTCAGAACTGAAGACGGGCAGCTTGATTCTGCCCCCGTCACCATTATCAATTGACTCCCAAACCTAGGATGAAAAGCATATCTTTCAAAAAGAACGATAACATCCCCACTGAAATACTGACCTAAAACATAATCACTAGATAACAACACATCTTAAAGCTACTAATTACGTATACTACCTACGCAAACTTGCCTCATTCTGTTTAAGTAAGACATCCACTTATAAAATAAAGAATAGTGAAACAACTGGTTACGATGCATGCGTCAAATACACCCACCATCTCAACTAGAGACTACCGATGACGTCTATGGAAAAGTTCCAAACGATACTCAATGGAATAGGGGATGTATATCAATTTTAGTAATAGATTGGAAAAACAACAACCTTCTCTAAACATCGTTCAAAAAGTCCTTCAACAGCTTAAAAATGACTTTTCTCCTAGGCGGGTGTGTGCGGCGTTTCTCTCGCATAAATCGCAAAGAACAACGGCAGTTAATCAAAAGTGCATAATAATTGACTTTTCCAATTCGGTTGTCTAAGCTTCTGCTAAGAATCACAAGACAAGATCTGATCGGACCCGAAGGTGGATAGTTCGATCTTGGCCTGTCAGCCAAAGGTCAATATGCATCTAGAGGTGACGATAACATATCCACTGAGGGTGTAAAGTAAAGAAAACAGTCCCGCCAAAATTCCATTTAATTGAGGTCCTCGGTATCTTTAAAGTTAGGCTTAACAAGCAAAATATGCGCTTGGTTAAAAAAACATTTTAGATTTTACAATAATTTATTATTAATAAGTAATAACGTTATATCTATTTAATTTAAGCCTAGGTCACATAAATGTCCTTCATATTGTTGTGCATGTAACGTTAAATTTTTAATAATCTCATCGAAATTTTCGAATTCTTGAAGGCCTTAGGTGACTTTACGACTGGATGCTGATGAAAAAATATGAGATGACGGATGAGCTAGGGGAAAAGCGTTAACTAGTTCATCAGGTAACTATTCCTCGTACCTTCTATAATTGCGTTTTGTTTTGTTTGGATGACAGTGATTGATTATGAAAATAAATGAACTCATCAATCGCTAAGATCAGAACTTAATTAGATGCTTCTTTTCATCGAAGATAACAATGTTAATTCAACATCTAAAGAGTTTTGGAAAACTTAGGAAATAGTGAGAGAGAGAGAGAGAATAATAAAATATTACAGCAACATTTAGTTTTCAAATGATTTGCTCACTGATGGAAAATCTGTTAACTATCCGAAAAGTGTGAACAAGTTCAAATATTTCTTAAAAAATATATAGGTATTTAAAGGAAAATTGATAAAATGATTTTTAAAATTATATCCATCTTCATTAAAAATCCATGTATCTAACAAATATTTCTCACTATTTTTTCAATTAAAAATTATGAAATTCATTTTTGGCAAAACAACAAACAAAATAATATTGGCAAAACAGGTAAAAAATTACTCATGATTTAAATTGTACTAAAATACAACATTTTTTCCCTTCTCCATTTAAAAAATTCAGAATGCGTAACAAATTAATACAATCTCTATAAAAAAATACAAATGTTTCAAGCAAAAAATTACTTACAATCAAAACTCTTTTAAATCAAGAACATTTTTTTCTCATAATATCTATTTGCAATTCAAAACAAATCATTTAAAAATATGTTTACGTAATTATCATTATTATTTTAGAGTAATAATATTATTTTATTAAAAGAACAATAGATAATCACAATTCCGTGTAAAAGTAAATTACATGCCATAATTCTGATAAATTCAACATTGATAATATGTATATCTGATGTGGGGTCTATACAGTAATGTAAGTTGCTAAAATATACCAATTTTAAGTAGGGGAGTGTTGAGGATAGAGGGAGAGAGGATTGAAAATTTCCGAAATTTGGTGCAAGTCATCATAAGATGAAGCTTGAAGTCAGTGATGAGTTGAGTTGCGTACACCTTCATACTTATCATAATGTTTCAAATAGGGCTGAGTTACTTACTTCTTCATGCTTATCATAAATAATAAAAAAAAGAATGTAATTTTTTTAATGATAGTTCGTTGTGATGCAAACATTTCCTGGAACTTTATCTTGGGGGATGAGATTGAATAAAGGAATGATGGTGCCTTGATAAGTAACCATAGCTCGAACACAAATTCTGTTTCGTCATTAGATATTTTCAACTTCATGGAGGAGAAGGAGAGTTGACCTCAGAATGTCGGCGGTGTTTCTAACCCTAATTCTGAAGAAGAAAATTGACCAGTCACTTTTTTACTGCGCCTTCTTTGCTGCGACCAAAAGAGACGTCCCAGTTGGGCTAGTTATTAGGGTGATTTAACTTCTGTTGTTGTCGTTGTTGAAAAGATCCGCAGCACTGTGATGATTCGTAACTGTGAGCAGATTGACGTCGGGATAACATACTTCATATGTTGAATTTTTCTAAAATTATACACAGATAGACTCGTTTGATCTCTAACTCAGTTTGGAAATGAGTTCGGAGAGAGGAAACTCCTCACTTAATGATATTGTATTTCATTCAAACTATTGTACTTGTTCCAACAGATATTACCTATTTTTTTAACTAAAGTAAAAATAAGAATCATGCACATCTGCTGCTATCCATGAATTATTCGATTACTTGTATATAAGTAGTATAGGGTTTTTATTATTATTCTTAAGTTTAGTTTTAAAGCCTAAAATCTTTCATACTTGTCTGAGTACATCCTTTGAAACTAGTAACCTTATTTTAATCTTATTTCAAACGTTTCCTTTCCATTCGTAGATATTCATTTCAATTTATTTTTTTGATGTAAACAAAATAGATTTAAATTCTGAACAATTATAGTAAAATCCAAGATATCACAGCTATTATTTAAAAATTTAATAATTTAAACTTAAAATAAAGTTTTTAAATTTGTAGTAAGTTTTACCTTCTTAGTAAAAATTGTTACCCCTTACCTGAAAATCTTAGTGAAGTCTGATATAAATATCTTATTTTTTCGGAGTTATTTTTTAATTCATTATTTTTATTTTTACATTCAGTTTCTAACTGCTTTGTATCTGAAAATTAAGAGACGGTTTACAATCTATGTATTTCCTCTTTGATTATTATTCTTATTATAATTCTTTGCTATAGAAGAAGTGCTTACAAACTTATGTTTTACATTTTGCTCAATAAATCAGCATACTTCATACGATAGTTGTACGATATGAAGTTAAAAAGAAACGTTGCTATTTAAATTGTTTAATACAGTTTAGATGCATTAGCAATATAAATTTACTTACAGTTTTAAAAAGACAATTTTCTGCAATTTCTTTTTGCTTGTAAGTATACGTGAACGGGGGGGAAAAAGATTCAGAATGTGTTTACTGGTTTCTGATGGAAAATTGTGTATTTCTTTGTTATGTCATACCACCATTATCTTTCATAAAACAACTTTTGTACTGTTTTGATAAAATGTCTTATTACAAGGGAACAAAAGGGGACGGAGTGAGAACACAAAACAAACTTTGATTCGTTGAAAATGATGTAGTGTTTTTTACGAGGACTGTAATTGCCTGAAAACAAAGTGCGTCATCAATTTTTAGACTTAAGTGTCTACATTTTATATCACTTTCACTTCTCATTCTCAATTCTGCTAAATTTAAAAAAGGGAGAAATATTTTTTTAAAAAAAGAAAAACTTTTTTATAACTATGTCCTGTTATGTTGAAATAAATATGAAGAATACGTACATTCAAACGAATAATAGAGTAAATAATGAATTTTATTGAAAAAAGTATTAGTTGGTAAATTCCACAGTAAGGCAAACAAACTTACCGGGGGCAATATACCTGACCATGTGTTACATCCAATGAGTGTAGAGCAGGTCTTGCAGTAAATGAATACTTTTCATACGCAAATTCGAGCGCAATACGTGATAGAGATGTTTTGCATCTCATTAAAGACGGAATATATATATCTGCAATCTCAAGTGTGGAAGTTAGCATCTGGAAGATCTCATCATTGTAAATGTGGTATTATGGTATTCGTCTAGAAAGCTCCAAACCTTCCAATATAGCTGACATAAGGAAAAAGATTTGACTCGCTTCTTCAATGGACATCGTAGGTCTTTGACTTATTCAAAAGAAACACTTTTAATATATGCATTATGTTTTGTATTAACAAAGCTTTCCTTTAAAGTATCCTCTGATTTTGGGGGGGGGGGGGGCATGCGCTCTCCAAACAGGAACTTTAATCTATTAATGGTTTTGAATTTTCTTGAAATGAATATCATGGACTTATTCTAGTCCTGATAGTCTTTGGTGAATTTCAACAATAACAGCGAAGTATTTTTTTTCTCCAAATAAAAATTGTATCTACGAATTTTTCTGTTTTATTTGTTAGATTAACGTTTCATAGGAGTATTATAGTTATGAATATAACGGACATTGAGTGATGAACATATAATTTTGTAATTAAATCTCTCGACTGATGTAGCATTACGGCAAGAGTTTGGTAGCATCAAGACTGGAAATGAACGACGGAAACATGAGCTCAGGACCATGACTACTCAACTACCACGACATCAAATATGTGGCCACGATAACCAATTGATCACGGTCGCAGTCTGGGACCATGGTTTTAGTCGTGGGTCTCCTTCGTCACTTTACCCAGATTCAAAATTACGAGGTCCTTCGCCAATAGCTCTCGTGTTGCTTCTAGTATGACGTTAATAAAACAAATCAATCAATCCAGACTTCAAACGAGATTTTAAAAATTACATAAAAATTCGAATTAGAAATAGTATTCTCAATTCTCAATTCTATTAGAAGAACTATAAACACTGATTGCAGCAGAAAACATGTGATTAAGGTCACTATACCTTATAGCAAGTTACATTCTCATCACGATGCATGTATTCTGATTCCCTCCATGAAACTTGCGAATAATAGCTGTTACATATCACATTCAACTGTAATCAAAGTTTTCTTGAGGTATTATATGACTGTGAAAAAGGTGAAGTTCCTGCTAAAGTGTTTTTTCGTTACTTGGTCATAATGCTCCAATAGTATGATACTTATACATGTTTCTTGGGTTTTAAGGTCACACTTAGAAGCTATGGCCAGTGGACCTCGTGATATTGAACCTCAGTCAAGTGATGATAACAACATCTAAGCTTCTGTACCTCACTTTCCTAACTTCCGCACCATGCCAACGAGAATACTTGGTACTTCAACATCAATCCCGCAACATATCAGGTCTTTTTGTGCTATCATGGCTTGAACACACGATTCGACGGAAGTAACGCCGTAACTACACTAAAAATTATGGTCATTACTCACGGAACAAATAACTACACTACAAATTGTGGTCATTACCCACTACAAATAACAGTTTGGTGAGGCAGAATTTGTGAATTTCAGATATTGGCTGCACTGTATCAGCAAAGGAATCGTTCACGTACTTCTTCATGAAAGTGAATGAAACCAGACATCATACACAAACTGAAAACAGCAATCCAGAATATTCGATGTTGCATGCTGTCCAAAGGGATTATTCTGCTGCCAGACAGTGTCCATCCTCATATGACTTTCACGTGAAAAGACTTGTTGGAGCAATTTCAATGGGAATTCCATGGACATCAAGGTCTGTTCGATTTAGTGTGTAGAATCTATGTTATTTTACAAAAAGATCCTAAGATGATTTTCGATTATTCGCATCGAAGCTCGTTAGTTGAATCACTGAGTTACCACGGATCTTATAAAGTGCAAAATAGTTCGAGCAATTCTATCTTATAGGGAATGAAATCGTTTCCTCAGACTCTCTTTTACGATTTAATCGACGTAGACAACGATTAAACAGATGCAAATTATTAATGCTACTCTGGTGGTAATGTGTTGGCTTACATTGGCCGAACTAATTGTATATTCGGAGCTTTCGCTCTGATTACTTCCAAAGCTTAAAGTACTGGATTTCAATTAGCCAAATAAGCCATTTTCCTCTAATAGCACCATTTTCTTAATAAGCTGTGTATATTCCACTGAAGCTTGTGTAATCTGGAGAATGCACGTATTGTAAAATTATTAATTTTTACGATTCAAAAGTAATTCGAAATTGGAAAAGAGTGTGTCAGAATAGTATTGCTCTTTTTAAAGTATATGCATCTCAAAATATGAAATTGCATTTATAAAAATGCCTATTAGCTGAGATTGATTTCTAAAAATATATATACCAGAAAGCTTCAATACTTTGTATTATGGCTGTTGATATTTAAAGTAATATAAAAAAAAACTATATATTAACACACATTCACTCACTAATTAACAATATAATTTTTCAAGATAGAGTACTTATGCCTGTAGCCTATTCTTTTTGTTTCACTTTTCGCATTTTTGCATTTAAAGTGGCTCCGAAACAGCTTTCCGACATGTTTTCCTTCATATAATGTTTAACATATTGCATTAATTTTCATATATTTATATGATTTCGGTTACAGAACTTATTAATGACTAATTTTTGAACGTAATTTTTATAAAAATACGTAAATTTAATTAAATAAGTCCAAATTATATGCGCAATGCATATTCATTTTAAAATACATTAAACTATAATTTAATTTAAGCATGTATGAAATTTAAAATGTTAATAACGAATCTTGCATTAAACAGCAAAATAAACAGATTCTCATTCGACATTTTGAAAGCTATTCTAATGAAAGAAAAATTATCTTTAACTTTCCAGAAATCTTCTATTTAGGAGAAACTTAATTTTTAGTAATATATTATTTTACAACAGATAATAATTGAAGTTTAAAGATAATGGTAAAAAATAAAGTATTGTTCTCTGTAAAAAACTATAGTTTTTACTTTAATTTATATTGTTAAAGAAGTAAACTAAAAGCATATGTATAATGAAAGAACATATTTCCTGGATTTTAAAATAAAAATCTTAATTTCTTTAAAGTTTCTTTTAAAAAAATAACATATTTTCAGTTCATAATTAAGAAAGCAAATTGGTGAATTTTTATATCGCTGTAAAATATTAGTGAAATATATATATATTTTAAAAAATATACTTACAGTTAAAAAGAAGTATGTATGTGTATGAAAACTTCAAAGAGCTTATTATAAAGCAAAAAAATGAACAATTAATGGCTCTAAATATATTGGGGTAAGCCAAACTTGAAAACATTTTTTAAAGAAAATTCAACTGCTTAATTTTGACAAAATGGTTTTCTTATTTATCATATCGGGGAAAATTTAAAATTGTCAAAACTAAAAACGTTGTTAAATAATTATGAAATTATACACACTTCTTGCAGCAACTGAAAGTAGTGATCAAAAAATATTGGGGCACACAAACATAAATTCATATAAAAACTCTGTTAATATTCCGTAATAATGTGTGTCGGGCCTCTTACATTTTATATCTTCTTTCAGCTTTCCAAATGATACCAAATATGCTCTATAAGATAATCGAGATCTGTATTATGTGCAGGTATTTTTTACGAGATGTAAATTATAAAAAGTTCAAAGCCTAGAAGTATGCGTATTATATTTTGAATCATTATCTTGATAAAATTTCTTTTTCGATAGTTTGTGCCCATTTTTGAGCACTTTGATTCAAATTAATTAAATAAAATTCTTCCTATTTTTCCAACAGTTAATGATAAGATCAATTAATGGTGACTGTATGAGTGATGGTATCTTAAGAAATTCATTCTCGTACAAATCCAGAGCATTTGGCTATCTCTATCATGTTACAAAAGGAGTTATTAGGTTTGCTCTATTATTAGGTTTACACCATTTCATTTGCTTTCCATCACTTCCATAAGTATTGCACTTTACCTCATGTACAAATATAATTGATTTTAAAAAGCCTGGATGCTTTTACATGAGGTTTTAATGTGAATTATAATTTTAGTCTTTAGTTTTCATTATTAATGAATGTTTTTTTTTCCTATATACTCACCCATGAGAATAATATTTCCTTAAATTTCTGCATTAATAAACTTGTTAAGCCTCTAGCGTACTTCTTCAACATCATTTTTATTGCCCTGGTTTTACGATTGCGTGGAATATTCCTCACGATCTACCATTACTCAAGTTAAATAAAGTGTCCTCTGTTTGCTACTATAGATTCGTTGCGCTTCTTTGGTTGAAGTACGTTAAACATGCGGAGGTCCCAAGTTCTCCCATTGGTGAGGAGGTTTGGAGAGTGAGGTACCAGCTCATTATTCATCACTTGATGAAGGTTCAAAATTGTGAGGTCCGTCTCCAATAGCCCTCGTGTTGCTTTTAAGCGAGATGTTAATAAACAATCGATAGCGTTCAGTTAAAGGCTTTGAACAAGGCTTGTTTTCAACTAAATTTGTCTTCTGGTATTTCGTAATAAAATGCTATGGGAAATACAGATTTAATTGCATTTAATATGTAAGGTATCCGACTACGTTAAAAACTCGAATTTCGGAGAAAATACCGAATTATTTTTTTATTAATCTATTAAAATATTTGAAATCTTCTCTTTCTAAAGCTACCTTTCATTTGTAGCTACAGTATGTAGAAATCAAGTTATGAGTATTTTAATATCAGACGTTTTCTTTGTTTCTGAATAAGTTTTAACTTTAAATTTATATTTTCCGAAGAATGTAATTTTCAGTATGTTTACAATTTTCGAAAGGTAATAACTCAAATGTTTTTTTCTATATATTGATGGAATTTGGTAGAAATGATTGTCATATTATTCTTAAGATCCTGAACTAGGATTTTTGTAATGTATGGTATATAAATGGATTTATTCACATTTTAATGCATAAGAGTGGAGGAGTTTTTGAAAAAAAAAAAAAAAAACGCGTGTTGTTACTTCGACTCACAATAACTCAGCAAATAATGTGAATTATTAAAAAATCTTGTTCAGGCTCTGTACAGGTGTCATATCAATACATATGCTGAAGAACAATATTATGGAAAGATTTTTCATGAAAAAGGAATATTTCGAAAATGTGCTATTTTTGTTCTTATTTTAAGCTAAAAAAATTGCATTTAAATTTTTTTTTTCACTGTAATAAAACTTTTAAAATGCTTTTTTTTATATAATTCTTATTCAGATGATACTAAATATAAAAAAAAAATTATTCATTTATATGTTTTCTCAAAATCATGGTTCCGAACGTAGTTGGATATCTTAACCTATTTTTCTCTGTTTTACCGTTGTTCCTTTGTTCAATTAGGTCAACACAGAATTTATTTTATCCGTGTTAGCTATGTAGTTCTTAAACACCAAACACTTTGAACTTTAAATGAAATTTCAAATGGTGTTAGAAATCTTTTCGTGCACATTACCGGTATAGACTATTTACAATAGTTGTTACCTCATTGCCGCAATACTTTTTTGATTCCAACTTTTATTTAGAACACGAGTGGTGCAAGATTTCAAAATCATTTTATAATGTTTTAAGTTAATTTTTACCTTGCTTTAATAATTCTTTAAGTTTATTTAAATTTTATTTGCTCATCATATATGATATGGGAGAAAAACAATTTGTTAGAATTAAACAGTTGATTCTTCATTCAAAAAATGTTAGAAAGTTTATTTTGCCTCGTTATCGGAAGGAAATGATTTGATGAAGAAAACTTATTGTGAGTATTCTAAATACCTTAGAAGATGATCTGAAAATAATAATTTGATTTCAAAATTTCTTAACCTAAGAAACTGATATCTGTGAAATATAAGAATTCATGAATTAGAATATCAATGATGTATATTAAGCATATACATTGAAACATGTGCTCGCAGCCATAGTTACTTATCATCATGCTCGCAAGCTCATAGCCATCGATATCGAAATCGAATGTCACGGGTTTGGTCCTTGTTCACCAAAGACTAATGTGGGGAATAATGGGTTCTGCTGTACATCAACGTCATTCGAGTCTAGAAATCTTCATGTGGAATGGTAAAGAGTTCAAGAAAGTGGTAAAAGTTCGAGAGTTATTTTTTTTTTAAATTGCTATTGTTCTTGAAGCTACTCGAAAGCTATTGGTGACAGATTTAATTCTTAATCACAATCAAGTGATATCAGAGCTGATATCTCACTTTCCTGATTTAAACACCACGCTTCATAAGGACTTAAGGGTTCGGTTCCATTTAACATGAAATAGTCCTCGTTATTCCACATGAAAGGCTTTCAAGTGGAACCAGGAACATCGGACTCATACTCATGACCACTTGGCAACCTGGCTTCAGCTGAGGTGTCGACCTACCCGAGTGATCCTTCTCGTCAACCAATTTTTTCCATTTTTTTAAACGTCACGATCGCAGTTACACCTTTTTTTTCTCGCAACATAGCCATATTCAGCTCTTGCTGCACTAAACTTCATCATTACTGCCATTGGGGTGCCGACATGTTATGTGAATTTTGTACAAAATTAAAATGTCTGTTGCCAGTAGCTTTCATGTTGTTGTATTAATTCAAACCGAATCTTTTCGATCTTTATAAGCATGAAATAAGTTGATTACCTTCAAATTGCTAATATAAAATTGTAATTTTTAGGAAAGAAATTATACATATTTTAAAGACATGAAATAATTAAATGTTATATTTCAGTTGTTTTCAGTAAAAAGTAATAAGCATACGTATTGGAAATTCTGGGTTTCACAAAATTAGCTATAGAAACCTAATAAAGGCAAGAAAATATCCCCTGTCATCCAATTAATTCATAATGATAAAGAATAACAATATGAAAATGAAATCCAAAATTTCATTAAAGATTTTTCAGAAAGTTGTTTTCAACTAGGGTAGACCTGAGAATTTTTTTTGTAAGAATACAATTTGTAAAAGAAACATATTAAATGTTCATGTTTTTTTAAACATTTTGAATATTAAATGTTTATTTATTTTTCTCTTAATTTCTGGTTTTGTTTTTTTTTTCAATATATACAAATTACAGGTCAGTGATTTTAAGAAAAAGTTTAAAATCTCAAACTTTTTTTATAGTTTCAAATATGAAAGTTCGGGAGTTTGTAATATGAATTTGTGTGTATGTGTGCTTTTATTTTAAGATGTGAAAAATAAATCATGACGAAAGATAAAAAAAAAAAGTTAAATTCACACACGCAGGGAGAATGAATTTTAAATTCCCTTTTCTCAAAGCAAAACATATTTCATAAGATATTCCGAATTTTTTTTACTGTAAATCGTGTTTATTTTCTCAAATTAGTAATGAAAATCAATTTATACTACTTTTTTACATCACACTAATGTTTTTGAACTGAAGATGAAATATTGGGAAAAGAAACGTAACTTCTTAAAAAAAATTCACTTTTTTTTTTATACTGATGAATTATTTTCATTGAAATAAAAAAAAATAACAAATCAAGAATTGGTATTTGAACAATTCGAATAAAGAAAAAACTACTACAAAATAATTATTGAATGCGGTTAAAAAAAGGAATTAGTAATAAAAAAAGATAAATTTGAAAACAATTATTTTGAATAGCTTTTTAATTAAATTTATTATGACTCATTAGTTTACTTAAAAGTACAAAGATTGCTTCCTTCGATTCTATGATTTCTGAATACTAAAATATTGTTTGGTTTATTAGATTTGTGGAACAAAAAAAAAGCTATTCACTATTAAAAAATATGATTTTGTACATTTGATGTATTGAACACTTCCGGCTTCTTATTTCCGTCCAACACAAAGGTTCATGAAACACAATCAATGTACTTCGTTATGTTGAATCCTAAACAGATGACGAAGTCGACATCTGAACTGGCATCCCACTGTCCACATCTACCCCACGCCAACTTATTTATAGTTACATCAAAGGAATATATGAACTTTATACAGCAAACATGTTTCAAATTTTCAATATTTCAGCCATGCTATAGCTTTGAATTCTTCCGGTCACTTCTAATATAATGACATGTAATTAAGTATAGTTGAATACATTGAAGTATATTATAATTAAATAATATTTTTAAGTCAGTCTTTCCATTCTCGTGACAAAGTCTTAATTAAATATGTTAAATAGCAGACTTAATAATGATATATATTCTGTAGAAATCTTGTGGCAGCTTACTTCAACAGCGACATGAGTTAAAAGAGCTTAAGTCTACACAGTATCTTATTTCAAAAACAAAATTTTAGTGACAATGATATGAAAAGTAGTTAATGCTTTACTTCCAGATTATATTATTTAATTAATTCTGAATAAAGTCCATTTAGTTAGCCATTATTTTAAATATTTTTGAAAATATAAAACTTTTTGAAGTTTTTTAAAACTCTTATAAGATATTCATTTTTATTCTTAATAATTTTAATTGCTTCAAGTTATTTATGTTTTTTGGATTATTGGATATAAATTTGGCATGATATCGAGAATTAACTTCTTTGTTGAATCTTAATAATTACTTTTGAAACTAAACTTGAAAAGAAATAATTCGAGATAAAAACCAACGTTTTTAAAAACAACGTTTTTATATAGTGGCAAAATTTATTAAGAAAGGTTATTGAAATATTAGTTAAAACTGGTCGCAAATATCTAAATATTGCATTGTTAGGCAAGTAAGAACGGTTCCCGAAATTTCAGAACTCTAGCTTGATGGGAAGTTGGTTAATTTAACGATAGAAAATTTGATGACACACACACACACAGAAACACGAACCAAGTGAAATACATAAAAACGTTAAAAGTAACTAAAATTAATTAATTAATTCGGTAAATTAAATGGTTGGAATGCAGTTTAACCCAATCACTCTTGGCGA
>BMAW01018480.1:5849-24810 GCA_019974015.1 Nephila pilipes | reverse complement strand
ACACACACACACACACACACCAAGTGAAATTCAGAAAAACGTTTTAATAAAAACAATAAATTTTTTAAACATTTAAACTTTGACATTTAAAAATAACTAGAGATCTTAGACCTAAATCCATATTACCTTTTGTAGTTTATGAATATATAAAAGTATCTACAAAAAATTTCAAGGCTTTATCTTGAACAGAAAAAAATACCCACAGGGAATAGAAAACACATTTAACAAAAATAAAAATCAGAAAAAAATGCATTTAATGTTTGTAAAGACATAAAATAAAAACTAACATTGCCTACCTCAAATTTTTTATATGTTATTTCCCAATTTATTGAAATACATTAAAACATCGTTTTAATTAAATATGAATGGATATATATTTTACTTATTCAAAATATGCTTTTGCAAAAAACTGATAACAATGATAATGACAGATTGACAATGACAGATTATTCAGCTTTACCTTAACATAATATTTTCCAAAAAAAAAAAAAAAAAAAAAAACTTTATGGACTTTTATAAAATAATAATTATAATATAAATTTTAATTTGAGACAGTTTGTTTTGTACATAACATCTAATTTAGCAAGTTTGATGTTTTGTCGCATGACTTTATAATTCACTGACTTTATTTCTTAAATGTGTTCTATAATTAACTAAATGTTATGACGAAGAAGAAGCAGTATCTTATTTGAAGAATTTAATCCAAATAAATGAATGTAAAGCTGCATTAGAATTTTGAATCAAAGTTCTGATACACCTGCTAATCGTTGGTACATAGGTAAGATTTTGAACAGATATTCTTCATGGATTCGAGATTCTAACTAATTCTTATGAGAACCTATTTTCCTTCCACGAGTCAATGTTGACTGATTAAAACATCTGGAATTTACACCAGATGGGTTCTTTTATGTAGCGATTTCTGATCTATAGTTCTGAGATCTTTTCTACAGTTTCACATTTGTCTTTATTTCCATTGAACCAGATGACTCGACGTGTGTCGCACTACAAAAATCTTAATGGACTTCTTACTAAATATAGAACTCAGCATTGTCTTCTCCAAGGGCAAATTTAGTTTTCTGGCGTTCTTCGCGCCACTTTGTCATTACTTCACAGTCTATCCCAACACCAGCCAGCTGATTGATAACACAGTCTATTCCATTGTTTGACGTATGTCCTCTCGTCAACTAGCTTCCATCATAAAACACTCCTATATCGACAATATCATTATAGTTCTTCGAAGCATCTGCCTGTTTGGCATCTTCATGAATATCAAGCAACATTTGATTTGCTGTAAAAGATATGTCCATCAAGAATTTTTCCTTGTAGAAATTAAAGGTATTACTAAACATTATATGAAAATTCATACGCATACAGAATTTCTCCAACACTAAGTAGCTAAGTCTCAAACTCAAATGACACATACAACATTCAATTTTAATGTACATTTCTATTTTTGACCCAAAGTTTTAAAAATGCACTAAGTCCAGATTAAATTTGGAATTTGTAAGCAAATTAATAATTAAAAAATATTTAAGTTTTTAGTATTCACTATAACGTAGTTTGGTACATCAAGAAAATCTTCAGTTTTATCCTAAATACCTGACTTCAAGACATTTGTACTATGGAATCTCATAGTAGTATTTGCAGATGGCTGATTTTCATAAATATTATTTTCACTAGTGTTCCATTTCTTCGAAACATCTTAGCAATCTGAAAATGCTTCGACCGAGGAATATCCTTAATAGAAAAATAAAGTGCAATGTTTCTAAGTTGTAACCCTTTCACTAAAGGAATTGATTCATTCAAAAATACTTTTAATTAATTCAATTGAAGAAAAGATAACCGCTTCAAAATGAAACGAAACTAACCATGCCTCCGCCGGTGTCAAATCTTTGAAATTGACTGACAACACTCAGAAAACTTCCATTATCTTAAAAACTAATCAGATAATTTTTGGATCAAATTGCCCAAACATATGAGGCACCAAAAAATTCAAACTGCAAGATGGAAGAAATAAAGATACCTTTGCTATTTTTAGGTTATTGTGTAGCCTTAATAAAAGGCCCGACAGAGAATTTTTTTCGGCTCAGTTGTCTGAAGCAGACGTTCCCAAAAAATTTAAAAGCTCCATTTCGGTATCCTTTGTGAACGAAGAATTTCTCATGGCATCTTATCCTAAACAAACACATGACCAATCATACTGGTAAGAGATAAAAATAACAATTAAATTTTTTAATTGTCTTTGCTAAATTCATTTTAACATGTGCCAACGTTGTTTTTTTTTCCCGTTAAGTTCTCGAAAAAGTAGAATTACTCCAAATGATTAGTATTTCCAACTGCCTGTCATCCAAAGTCAATCGACCGTCCACTCCAGGGTAAAAAACAGCACTAAAATATCTCTGCCGACTGATTGATTGTTAACATCATAATTGGAAGCAATACGATGGTTGTAGGCGAAGGATTTCGTAATTTTGAACCTAGGTCAAGTGACGAGATTCTGATCTAGAATACCCCTCTGACACCTGCTCTGACACACCCCTCACCAGATTTTCACACCACGCCAACAGCAAGACTTTGAATTATGATATATTTAATGTCATTCAGCCCCTTTACATGACGTGTCTTGGAGGCATCAGGGCTTAAACCCATGATTCGACGGATACAATAATGGTCGAGATTTCGCGACCATGACCAACCACTAAGCTACCGTATCCAACATCTTCTCTGCCGAAATACTCGTATCATTATCTACAACGTGTCAGCATTAAAAACATAAAAAAAGGTTCTACTTACCTGGTAGGTAGAATAATGGACTAATAATTGATAGAAACGGGGAATGAATCTCCAAATAAAAGTTCATCACGTAGCAGAGGCTGTTATTGAAACTAACGATAGAGGGCGCTAGGCACCAAATGTGAAAAAGAAAAAAAAGAGTTATGTTTAGTTCTGAGTAAGTGAGAGAAGAAAGATGTTGAAAGCGAACTATGTTAGTGAATTTGATATGCCTGCAAATTAGGATATTTACTAATAGTTAATGTTTGTTGTGTTGTGACATCTTAACGTTAATTAAAAAGAAATTGATGTCAATAGAGTGATTTCCTTGACTTTGTGTGGATTTATTCGAAATACAACATCTCGACCTGATGATGATGACCACCATCTGACAGGTAGGAACTTTTGATTTATTCTTTGAATGCGAATTGCAGTTTAAACAGCTGTGACAAATTAAATCCGCCGGAGTTAAACGTTCTCACGAGGTAAGAATGGAAAATAAGTTGCCACCTGAAATGTCGATATCGGCATGTGACCGTTCTTTTAAGTTGCGAAGCTTTTGGCTGTGCTATGTGGACCTTTCAATCGCGCGGAAATAAAGAGCGGAAACGCTCAGCAAACATATATTTTTTTTACAAATACTGATAATTAATTTGATTAATAAAATTCAATAATACTTGCTCGTTAAGTTTTAAAAAATACCTTTCAGTGAACAAATTCATTCATACAATAAAAAGTTAAAATAACTACAGGAACAAAAATCTAAAAAGGGAGGGAAAATCACGCCTGCAATAAAATACTCACCAACATCTCTCTAGAACATCTTATTAACTGTCATCGACACCCATGAAATCAATTCACAACCATCAAAACTAGATAACTATCATCGATCATGGATGGTGGGGAGAATAAATGGGCCTGACAGTTTCACATTAGAGAAGAGCTATTGCTGCTTATTGAACAATTCAAAAACTTTTTCTTCGTCTCAGAGCTGGAGCAAAAATCTGTTAATATCAGTCATGAACAAAATGTACCACAGAATAAAAATCGTTAGAAAAAACCAGTTACGTATACGTATCACTCGAAAACTGAGGCTAAAGCAAACGTTATACGTAAAGAAATAGATAATTCAATTAGAATTTAATGGATGTCATCAAAATATAAGCAATAGTTGAAACAGGAGTGCCTGAAGTATCTTGATTGGTAGGTGATTGATTCTTTGTTTTCTTAACAACATATTCAGAAGCAGTAGAGGGCTACCGGCCACGGATTTCGAATTTTGAATTCGGCCAAAAGATGAGGACAACATTTTACGAGGCACTCCACTCACCAAACTTCCCCACAATGCTAACGTGAGGACTTGGAACTTGGACAAATTTAACACATGATCCCGCTCTGCTATACGGTGGTTCTTTAGTGAAATCAGGACTCGAACCTACAACTCGACGGACAGAACTCCGGCTGTGAGCTCGTGACCTTGACTTATAATCAGCGGAAAGCGGGTTTAGTCTTCTAATATATTTTCTGGCTTGCAGGAACAATTAATTAACTCAGATTCAATGCAAGTTCTTTTGGTCTCTCGCTGTTCTTCGAGCTATCTGTAGAAGTACTATTTCTTTTATATTAATTTTTATAATTTTTAATTTTAATAGTTTTTTAGTTAACAACAATTATGATTTTTCTTATTTGATTATAATTAGGTATTATATTCTATTAGATGAAATTAGGACTACATTCTATTAGATGAAATTAGGACTTAACCTTATTCCATTGTTACCTTAATGTAACCTTCCTCCACTGTTATTGCAAAAGCTTTAGCATGTTAAATACATCGGAGTACAAAGGATTTGGCAGGAAAGTGGAGGGTCGAATCCCAACTCAAGTGTCGACTTTGTCAATTGACCATGTTTCAAAATTAAGAGTTGTATTAGCTTTGTTACTTCAACTTTGAGACTGACAGTAATAAGCTGCCAGAAACATTCGATAAATTAATTAAATTGAAGCATATTAAATGTTTATTTTATTAATGAGTTTTCTTCTTTTCATATTGTAACTATGTTTGGTCAAAACTTTAAAAGCTTTTATTCACATATTCTAAAACACATAATTTAGCTGAAATTTTCTATACACGATTGTTTTGAATGACAATACGATAATTCAACTATAATTAATAAAAATTAATTGATTAAATCTAATTATTTAAGGAATTAAATTTTACTCGTAATTCCAATTGTTTACAACGTGAAAAGCTAAATATTGAAACCAACAAATTAAACTTTCCCCTAGTAAAATTTCAAGTTGTAAAAACATCATGTTATGTATGCAAAATGTGAAGTTTGAAAGAAAACCTATGTTTAAAAAACTAACTCGTTTTTTATTGGTGTTATTTTAGGCATTAAATACATAGTTTGAAGGTTTCTCATTTCTTTGTTATCAGAGATAAAAAAAAAATTGAAATAATAAAAAACTAATAAAATTATGCCCTTTTTGTTTCAAGTTTCAAATTTTATTACTTCATTAGCTTCTTTTTCATTATGTTTCCAGATGCTCTGCAATATTTTAAATTCAGTTATAGGTTATGAATTCTTTATACATGATTTAAAAAAAAAACCTTAACAATAAAAATTCCCTTCAGTTATATTTCTGTGAATTCTTGTATTGTTTTAACTATCAATTTTTTGGCTACTTTTTCTTCTTTATTATTAGATACTTTATTACACTTTTTATTCTATCATAGATTATATATTCTTTTTATTGTGAAAAACGCTGAACGCGAAACTGAGGTAGGCCGAAATGTTTATCGCGTTAAGCGAATTATGTGAAAATAACTCGTCAATATTTTCAATGTCGTTAAATTTTATTAATTCGATTTCTGCTACAATTCACACTTGTATGCACATCACATTATGTACAATGTTGTACACTTCAAATAATTATATGTATTTAATTAAAAACTATTGTTATGTGTGTGTTTGTGTGTTTTTTCAAAAAATCTGATTTTTTTTTCTTGCAGTGTCTTTTTTTAGCTTCAAATTGCCTATAAATTATTTGTTATCTCCAATGGTTTTATTTATTTCGCCATTCGAATGCTCATTTAAATTAGTATGCTTATTTTTCATTGTGTTCTGCATTTCCTTTATTCTGTTTTCAAGCTAAGTAGCGGTATGTTTTCGTCTTGTCTTCACTGCCATTGTACATGTAAAAATAAATGTATTGAAAATACCCCTCTCCCGAAAAAATAAAATAAATAAATAAAATTCACTCATTTTGTAGCAAAATTTACCGATTTCAGATCAAAATTCTCCTAGATCTCAAATAATCAATTTATGTTTCGGTTAGAGAGGAAAAAAAATCATGAATTTATTTTGCATTTGGCTTGAACCGCAATATTATTTCGTATTAACCGATTTTTTATATTATTTGTTTTCGTGTTAAGCGTTTTTCTCTGTGCATTATTCAAAAAAAAAAAAAAAATAATTAATCATAAAAATCCCTCCAAATTATTTCTGTGAATATCAATTCAAATACAAGATTACTAAAAAAAAATTTTTTTTTTCTCCATATTCACCAGACACTGCCAGCTGACGCAGGTACAACCCGAACCAGCCCTTTTCTCTAGCGTCAGCTATCAGAGAAGGGAGATAAAAGATAAACGTCAAGTGTTCTTGTGAGAAACTGCTGTGACGGATTGTAAACAAATCTGGCATGTAAGAAAATGTCCGATTTAACGCTGACGTTTAAAGTGGAAACGGGAGGGAGGAGAACAAGTCTAGAGTGTCTGAAAAGAGCTGGAAAAGTTTGCCGCTTCCGATTTTTAATGTTCGATTGGTCCTATAAGCGGGGAAAATGAACGGAAATTGGACTCCAGGTCTTGTTGCTATGGGGACCATCTAGAGTCACGATTTACCCGGCTACGTAGGAAAGAGACATTTTAGGACCCTATTTAGAAGTAAATGGTCCTATTTAGATCGTAATATTGCGTCTGGAGAGGAGAGTTTGCAAGAAAACTCAAGTTTTATAACTTACAGGAAGAAGTTTTTTTCCCTTAATACATTTTTTTTTGATTTATTGGAGTTAGTCGAGTGATTTTCTGGAAGAGAAAAAGAAGTTTTTGGAATGTATCGGTGCTTGCTTTTATTTGTAACAAGTGTTTTATTAAAAATCGTTAGGTTTTTTTTTTCCCTCCAAGATAGTTTGTTGAAAGCTTTGGCTAGCTGAAAGTTGATAATTGGTTATTGTATTTGGATGGTTTGTACCTTTTAAAATGTTTTCATGTTGAATAATTCGAAACTCTGAACTTAAAATGTTCTTTTTTTTTAGTTAGATAACTGTTCCCATAAATAATAAAATCCGTCTAACAGAAGGTTTCATAGTTCATTAAAGTAGGCATTTCTACTTGAAATAATTATTTTTTAAAATTAAAATATTTTATTATTCTTCAATGAAAAAGAAAAAATTCTATATTCATCTATATATAAATTTCAATTTATAAAATAGATGTTCAAAATAGCGTATAGGTACAGTAAGATAACTAGATTCATATATTATAATCGCATGAACTTTTGTTATTACTAGCTTGCTAAATGGGAAAGTGTGCTATAATAACAAGAACTTATGTTATTATTAGCATGATATATATGTATATATGCTATAATTACAGGAACTTATGTTGATATTGGCATAATAACTTAATATATGTATAACAAACATTTGAACCTGTAATTATTAGCATGATAAACGTGATCATGTGTTATAATTATATGAGCATATTATTATCGTATATGTGTTATAGTTCATGAAATTAAACATTTGCACTCTGTTGTTGTCGATAATGCGACTTTTTAAGTATTAACTTTTAATCCACTGTCGCTGCTACGGCGATACGCTCGCTGTGCTTACTTGAGTGCTTTTGTGTAAACTGTTGCGAGTGTTTATCGCTGAGACTTCTTCCAACAGAGAGGAAAAAGACTGGTATTGTTGTACCGGGAAATCCTGCATGCATATGAAAACTATCACACTATAACAAATTACTGAAATATAAAAGGTTTGTTTTGTTGACGATTTATAAATCTGAACTTGTTTTATATAATATATCTCAGGAATACATATTTTGGTTTATTGCAGCAACCCTATTTTTTAATGTTAAATGCATACACTTGTAACTAATATAGTGCTGGAGCTGCACGCTAGAAAAAGTAGTACAATGGCCTCAGACAAGGCATTCTAGTCGAACGTTTAATAGATATCTGATGTCTCTTATGCTCGGAAATTTTATGTGAAAGGAAATCGGTCACTTCTTTTCTATAACAACTTAACATAAACTTTTCTTTCGGTTATATAATTGAATTAATTACCTCAGCTATTGGTCACTGAGTACCCCAACTGGGACAGAAAATAGCATTTGCAAAACTGTTGTATCTGGAACGGGAGTGTTTTTGGTTCTCAGGAGATCGGCCTATAAAAAGATCAAAATTCATGGGAAACAGAAATATTGCTTGTCTTTTCACTCGAGTCTATCTGCCGAAAAGAAGATATTGACCTGATGTAAGAGGAACTACTCTAACAGACAAGATAAACGTGGTCACATCAAGCCTTTGAAAAACGCTTTATAAAATTAATATAATTTTCTTATATTTTACAAATATGAGTTAATGTTAATAGAGGAATTATTATAAAATGTTTTGGTATTCCATTTCAATGCGTAAAATACATTTGAAGCATTACTAGATAACGTTACATCCCATTTACTAAATCTGATCGATTAACATGGCTTACGAAATAGAAATGCATTACCTAACTATCAAAACGCGAACAGTTTAATTTAAATCTTTAATTCCTAAGGGAAGTAACTCAATTAACTTAGATTTTTATCTTTAAAGCAATATTACTTTTCTTTTAATCATTCAACTTCATAAAAAATATCCGTAACATTATTAGTACATAACATTCAAATAAATAAGAAATTACTAATGTAGCCACACTGAATAATTCCAAAGACATACAGTATTCTCTTCGGAAGCTCAGTGAAATCCAATTATTTCCATACGAAACGATTTTTTTTATTTTAAAGTATAGCAATTTGTTCACAAACCTTTTCCAATTACCTACGACTCGCAGATAATTCTTTCAGTTATTCCCTAGACACCCCCAACCAGCAAAAGATATAAAATATTCCTACCAACCGGCCCGTTGATTTAATGAAATCCGTACGAAGACAGCCCTGTCAAGTGATTGGAGGGATGGGCTAATGCGGAATTATTAATTTTAGCGTCAACAATTGGCCAGGGACACTGTCCCCCCAGATGACGTCAGAAAGATGTATTAAGAATGCCCTGCCTAATTACTTTAGGCTGACGGCCGTTTATTTACGTGTGAGGTAATCTTTTGAGAGGTTATTTTGTAGCGATTGCTTAACAAATTGGGTACACTCGGATAAAGTTGAACAATGCTTTCATTGACTTTCGGGCGTTATTATTTGATTTCATGCTTAACCAATAAAGGAACAATGCCTGAAACTTGTAAATAAATTTTTAAAAAAGGATTTTAGTATTTTATTGGTCGATTATTTGTTAATGTCGCATTTAGAAATGACGCGAGGACTAATGGTTAAGGAACTCGCAATTTTGAGTCTGGGTCAAGCAAAGGTGAAAAGATGGCTACTCAGGTATTAACCTTGGTACCCCAGATAACACCTCCTCTCCAAACTTTTACACTACACCTACGGGAGGACTCGGAGCTTCGACAGATTTTGTATGCATCAGTCCCATTACATGGCGGGTCTTTAGTAGCATCAGGACTGGAACATCAGGTCATCGAGGGAAACAACGCCCGCATCAAGTTCGTGACCCTGACCATGAGACTACGTCGACCCTGAAATAATATTTGGATGTAAATGGTCTTGGACGTGGTTTTTCCACCTATAAGTTGTAGCAGCTGTCCTTTATTATTTAAATCTACAGCCATTTTAAAGTCCAAATAAGTAGTCAATAAGTTCAAAGCTTCTAATAAAGATATGTAAGAGAAAGGTGACACATTTATTATCTATCATTATAAAATATGAAAGATCGCTTTCTCTCTCGAATCCCTCTTAACTCAAGTTATCCTGGTTTATGATCAAATATTAAATTCTTATCTTACCAAATCACTCATTAAGATTCAAACACTTCTCTATTATTTATCAATATGGCTCCTATCATTCTGATTAGAGTTCACTACCAACTCCTATCGGTACAAAGGATTAACTACGAGGACTCATTCCAATGGATTATATCTATCAGCTTGTCGTTATCCTCTATCTCATTTGTTTTCCTTTCAATTCTATCTCGCTTATATATCACTAATTCTAAATCAATTCATTTCATAACTTTTCGGCGGTCTGTGGTTTTTCCAACCCCGAGGAGGGGGAGAGAGTTGGTGAATTTGATGCGGCAGCGCTGTTTCGAACCCTGGTCCAGTGGGACCGAAGTTGACGGTCCTACCAACCAGGCTGAAAAAACATCTTTTCTGGCTGGTTGAGTAAGGCCTGACATTGCTGTTGACGAGAGCCCTAACAACTTCATCTGATTTACCTAATCATGTTCAGCGTACTGGTGGCTTTCGTCCTGTTGAGGGGGAGAGAGTTGTGAGTGACCTTGGATGTCGGAGGCTGTTTCGAACCCTGGTCCAGTGGGTATCAATAAAAGTTGATATGTCGCTTTTGATGAGCCCATACCAACCCAGCTGAAAAAGATGTTTCTCTCTGGCTAGTTAGTAAAGCAATTTAACTTCTGGCATTGTTGTTGAAGAGATTCGCCGCACACGTTTCATTTTGGTCGGTAAGGTGTTATTCTTTTATGTTATTCAAACTACCAAAAAGTCCCCTGTTAGTAAACAAAAAATTCCGCATAACTCAACGTCACAAAATCAGTAATGCAAAAAATGGTAACAATAACCTTCCTGTCTTGAACTTATTTTAAAAATTTTTAAATTTTGAATTAACCCTGCAGAATTGATATTGGGAACAGATCTCGGAATTTCAGTCTGAGGTCAAGCGATTAGGATGATACTTGATTTGTGATCAACATCTTATAATTTCTACATCAAAGAAGATTCTTGATCCTCATTTCAATTTCCCCTTCAGCAGCCCTTTTTATTCAGCACAATTGGGTTTTAGTGATATAATGCCTCGAACACTCGATTGAGCTTGAATATAGTCGCTCCCGAACGACTCTTCAATTACCGGGACCACACTTTTATGTTAAGTAAGACGCAATAAATTAAATTTAGGCACTTTTTGATTGTTAGAGGCTTTATTTTTAAATATTAAGAGCACACGATTGAAAATTTAATAAATTATAGTCGTTCAGTAGTTATTTAGTCGAGTAGATGACGCCTTATTCGACTAAATGACGTCATCTAATGTCATGAATTACTGTTAATAATTGCTTTCTGAAAATACCGTTTGTTAAATTAATATCACGTAATTGAGATTAATTATTTTTTGCTTAAAGTGAAAAAGTGAATCATTTGTCCTATTTGTTACTTCTGTAACTATATTTTGTAAAATAAATATTATTTAACTTGTGATTGCTTTGCTGTGCATGTGTAGCCATTCTTATCTCCAATAAATCAGTGATTATACAAAATATGGGGATGTGTTATAATTTATTGAACAAAAATTTTTAATGTACGATTCATTTCCTTTCAACTAACATCAATCGTGAATAAGCAATCGTAACAGCATGAAACGCGAGTAAACTAGTTATATCCGCTTCATTTCCCTTCAACTAACATGTAGAGTTTCTATTTGATTTTATATTTGAGTTTCCAGCTTCTTCCCAATCAAATGGAGCCTGACGCATGCAAATTAAGTAAACTTCAATCATGTTGCATAAAAGCGACAAAGAATTGAATTCAAGATAATTAAGCTTATAGTAACAAGAAGTCTGTTTGGTTAATGTGCGTGAAAGTATTCTGGCGTGTATAGCAGATTTGGTGAGATATGGATTCAATATTGTTGGAGCAACTGAAGGAGGTACTCGCATCTTATTCCAGTAAGAGTATTCTTTGAGAGATTATAAAAGGTGTTAGTACTCTCGGATGAAGAAAGTAAACTGTTTGAGAGCACCCCCTTATTAGTAAAGTTACTAAATATGCATTCTAGATAGAATTGACAACTTCAAATTAATTTATCTGTGCTTGAACTTAAATTTTAAAGTAAGCTTTGTAATTAAATTTTAAGCTGACAGACGACACGGGTAATATGATGTTATTACGGTATACAAAAGAATTCATTAACCTTTTTAAAGAGAATACTTTTAAAAAATTTCATGTTAAGTTAACTGAGCTGGCAAATAAAATAACAGAAAAAATGAATTTTATTACTTCAAAATTTTAGACAATATTATTAATGATTGCTTTAAAACGTACTAAACCTTCATTGCTAGTATAACTGTTAAACACAAAAAAAGAGAACATCAATAATGATAGCCATGTTTTTTAATGTAAAGAATATGTTATAGATATCAACAACATGTTTCGAATATGTATATGTAACAAATTGAATAAAATTACAGATAAAGCAAATTAGACAGCACCCTTAAATTTTAATAAAAGAAAATGTATACTAAGACATTGAGAATTTTAAAGAATTTAGTAATTTAGTTAAATTATATGTACGGCAAACTTTAATGCAACGTCAAATAATGTCAAGAATCAACAAATACACTCCCTAACAAAATAATAATAATAATAATAATAATAATAAAAAAAAAAAAACACGCACGAAGGAGTTGCTTGATTGTAATGAAATTTCGTATGCAAGTGATTAAAATTTGGTGTCCAATGAATGAATAGAGAGGGAGCTACAGCGCAGCGCTACACGTGCAAACTACTCAGCACGTATAGTGTTTTGCAAAGAATTCCGCTTCCAACTGTGTTCTGACGATCATTGAAGACGTGTCTTTAGACGCCCAGAACAGCGTGTCGATCCTGCTTTCACTATTGCACGCCCCACAAGCTCTCAACCAGGAGTTATAGTCTGGGGTGCCATTTCCCTTGATAGCCGGACCTTTTGGCCGTCATTAGAGGTACACTTGCAGCACAGCGGTACGTCGACGACATTCTTAGACCTATTTTGCTACCGTTCCTTTTGCAGTACCCTGGCCTTATTTTTCAGTAAGATAATGCCAGACCACATATGGCACGTGTTGCTATGAACTGTCTTACAACTTGACAAACACTCCCTTGGCAACCCAGATCTTTCTCCAATCAAGCATGTTTGGGATATGATGGGAATGCGACTGCATCAACCAAAGAATGTTGATGACCTAGCCCGACAATTGGAGCAAATTTGGCAAGAAATACCGCAGGAGATCATCAGGGAGCTTCATCACTCTATGCCACGTCGTGTGGCAGCTTGCATGCAGGTGAGAGGTGGGTCAACACCTTATTGAGCTCGTTACTTTGTAACTCTGAAATAAATCATTCAATTTTTCTGAAAATATAATCATTTTCTATTCTGTACATAATTTTCCTATCCGCCAATTTTTGTCTCCATCGGACAACTCCTTCTTGGTGCGTAGTTTATTTATTTATTTATTTGCTACAGAGTGTATACCGTTTCCCATGCTTAGGAATCAATGCAACATTTCTATGAATATCTATTGATGAAATAGTATTTCAACACATTACAACAGGATAATTAATTTCTCGAATATATCGAGAATCTTTATATAATATTTGATTTTGTACCATTCAAACGAATTCAATTACTCAGAAAATTTTCACCTTACCTCGGCAAAAGTAAAAAACATGGTACCTCTCTCTATGAATATCTGATCACCAAATGGTTAATCATACTTTGGAGTAAATTTTCACTTTTGCAAGTGGTTAATACCCATTCTGAAGCAACTAGAATTTAATGCAGTTGGTCAGGAATTTGGAAGGTCAGGAACACACAAACTAGGATAAAAAATAATATCGTTCTTTTTTTGTTCAAAAACAAATAAAAAAACATATCTTTAGATTCATGTGATAAATTACGATTACAATAGTTATATCTGTCACTGAACATCATATAAATCGTAATTTAAAGGGTTTTTTTTTTATATAAGCGATGACAGTTTTATTGACATATCTGTTACATGTAAATAAAAATTTTCTTGATACTCCCTATACATTAAATGTGTTCTTATATTATTCAGGTTTAAGTAATCAACTACTATTGTGGCGTTGGGCTATTTGCGATTTTCTCTTCACTAACACTGGGGACTTTAATTGAGATTGACTGCAGGAAATAAACAATTTCTTCCCAACCAAAATGAAATGTGATTATGTTAATTAGAGGTAGGTAGAAATAAAGAGAAACGAATTAGATATGACAGTAAATATAAGTAAAGGGAAATTTAGAGGATAGAGGACGAGTGGGACTAGCACTGAGCGTATGCCTTACAAGCGATAGGTGATATCAAGTGTTGTTACGGGCGATAACGGTCGTAGAAGATTTGAGAAATGAAGACAACCTCAACTGGAGAGATTTTGATAAGAGAATATTAGTTCTATATTAGTAGAATAGGTGAATCTATCTAAAGTGTTACCAAGGAGAGCACGCCTCCTCCAGACATTATACTAAAAAGCTGTCAAATAAATAGTTGTGTGAGACTTGACAAGTGTGTCCTGGTGTAGGTTATTGTCTTTTAGAAATAGTTGTATTTGACTGAGTTATGGCACAAGAGTCGAGTAGAAGTGCATCAACACTTTATTAACGCGTTATTATTTTTATTTGCATTTTATTTAATGTTCTAAGAAAGAATCTCGCATTTTTTTATACTAACGATTTAGTTAAATATGACTGATTGGTTTCCTTCATAACATTTCTTCGCATAAATTGGGGGATTTACAATTCACGTGGCCTTTATGCCACTAAAAACCCATAAATGATTCAATATTTAGATGCTCAGTTCTCACGCTGACGAGTAAAGGGGGCCAAATCAAGGGTCTTCCTCGTCACTTGACCAATACTCAGAATTATGAGGTTCATCGCCAATAAACCTCCTATTGCCGTTAAGTTTTCTCGTCTACCGTCCATTTTGATTTCGTGAACGTAAAGCTAATCCTATGGAAATTCGAATTTTGCTCTCAAATCTTAGCTATTTAGTCTGTTTGAATGCCAAAAAGTGCATCTGAAAGAGCAAAAAATAATGAAGGTTTCTGCGAAATTACTTTTTCCTCTAATTTTTTAAAATATTATACTCACAAACGAATCATTAAAATAGGGGTAAAAATATTTTTTAACCCTTTCGGGCCGTCACGCCTTCGCGTAGGACGCTCCCTGGGGACGGAGGGGATTCGGAAAGAACTGTCGCAGAGGCCGAGGGTTTTGCGTCGCTAAGCCGAACTATCGAAAATAAATCACACAAAAAAGTTTTGTCCAAATGTAAATTCGTAAAATTTTAGATTGTTGCCTGACCAGTTAAAAATTTTGAAATTAGCATTTTAAATAATCTTTTTCCTTCAATTTACAGAAAAATGTTTTTTAAGAAATAATTTTCAGAAGCACTATTAAAATAATTCTGAAGTTTTATGGACAAAATACATCAATAAACTTTAAAATTAATAAACAATACACAAGAAAGACTATTTACAAGAAGTAACAAAATTAAAAGTGAAGGCCGAATGTAGTAATTCTGGAAGCGCGGAGAAACGCAAAATCCTGTTTTTTTCTTCTCTGACAAAATGCCCACAGCAGATTCACTAGAAATATTCCTTTCAAACCTTTCAGAAAATTAATCGCACTCTCATCGTTAATTGGGCTCGACGACCATGAGAGTATATTCTTCTCATAAACAACGCTTCCTCGCAATTATAAACAGGAGTCAAGGCTTTCCGAAATTAAAAGGGAAGTAAACGAAATATATCCGAAAGCAGCACAAAGAGCAACAGTACTGATGATAAAACTCTAAAAAGAAGAAAAATTCTAAATTTAGTAGCAAAAACTAATAAAAAGCATTCGGAGAGAAACATGAAACGCGAATGCGTATGTCACGTAGAAATTTTAAGAGCCGAGCTCAGTAAGAGTACATCATGCTTTCCCTCCGGCCCCTCCAACAGCTAATGTAGAAAATACCAAAGTAAGGCAGAATGTGAGCTAATTGTGAGTCAAGATCCTTAAGACTATGTTCAATTAAAAAGTAATGGACACTTGGCGCCGTCTTGAGATTTTTAAGAAACGTTCCATATTAGAATGCGAATACGCATCGTTCGGCCCCTGAGCTCATTCGCCAGTGATGCGTATTTGGTACGTTAGGCAGTGAACGACGATCGCGAGTGATGCGTGTATGGTACGCTCGTCCTGAAAGAGCTAAAAATCGGAGGAAAAAAGTAATCCCACAGAAGCCTTCATTAGTTTTTGCTCTTTCAGATGCACTTTATGGCATTCATATAGATGAAATAGTAAAGATTTGAGAGCAAAAGTAGAAATTCCATAGGATTAACATTACGTCCACGAAATCAAAACGGCAGGCAGACGGGAGTCTTAAGTATTACGACTATCAATTGAATCCAATTGATAGGTTCATTTTATAAGTGATAAATTGCACTACTACAAAAAATATTGGATTTTACTGGATCAAATGATGTGTTGAGGTACATTAAGAAAACAAGACGTTTACGAACAGCATAGTCGGCAACTATATCTTTGCAGTGGTTTGGTGAAAATGCCTCCCACAAGAAGAAAAACATGCTTGGTTGAGTCAATGGAGTAAGTAGCTCAACTTTCAAAAATGCTCATGCACAGCCTCAGACGATTTTCGAGTGACGAAGTAGGACCTAAACAGCCTTAAGATCGTCCTATTAGAAATAACTAAGTCTCGGCACTTTGGACGTTGTTAAGTTGCTGTATGAACTTAATCTATGTATATTAAAGTGCCTTTTTCTTGTGTTCGTGACTCAAAACGCGTCACTTGGGCTCGTGCAATCCCATACAAACAATGCTAGTTATAATAAGCCCTAGAGCTTATTAAATATATTAACTGGTTTCTCTTATTTATCATGCGTTTACCCTCTGTATATTGTACAGGAGTTAGGCAAAATAGTGCAAACACCTGAAGTCCGAAATAGGTTTTCATAATAAAGCGTTGGCCCATCGGGAGTATTATAGACAGTAGCAATATGACGAGGAATTTAGATATTTCGCTTAAGATAATGATATTTTATACCATTCTTCCACCCATACATTTTCCATTGAAAACGTAAAGGAAATCGTTTTCTTACTTATCATATTTTCTTAAAGGCTCAATAATATTAAAAACTGCTAACTGAGGGTGCTAAGCCAAATGTTTCATTTCCTACTCATTTCCATTAAAACGACTGGCGATGTTCTTTGTTGTATGGGTAGGAGCATTCTCCGCCTGAAATAAGGAACATCCACTACACCATTGAATGGACGTGATTCTGGAATACGTTTGAGGAGGTTTGGGCTGTTATCTGATCCTTCAGAATGACTATTGGTCCAAATGAATGCCAAGAATTAGCACCCCAAACCATCAAAGATACGCCTCCATGCTGTACATTTGGAACAAAGCAGTCAGATGGGCGGGATGTTGACAAATATAAATCTTCCAGGGAAGTGAAGGACAATTCGTCAATCGATTTCGTCTACCATTTGTATGCGTTACATTCTCAAAAGGGAAAGGTCTTTGAGAGTGGGGATTTCTATTAGAATAGGAGAGACTCTTTGACCCTCATCTAACTCATGAATTTCTTCGATGAAAAAGGCGAAGATCACTTTATAAAAAGTTTTATTTTCCTGTGAAAAAAATATTAATAAAGAATATAAAACCTTTTTAAACTTCGACACAAAGAATTAATATACGTAGCTTATTTATGTATTATTATAACTTGTCTATATATTTATATATTGTTTATAGGTATAAATATTAAAAGGGATTGAGTAATGATAAATCATATGTAATGCTTTGTAAATAGCAGATTAAGCCACCAAAGGGGCTATTTTCTTAAAAAAATTATTATAAAGAAACTCCATAAAATATTTTATTTGAAGCAAACGATAATATGATAGCAGAATGGAAATTTGATTCATTAGGGATTGGGCAGAAAATATATTCAGAAAATAAATAACATGCTTTTCCCACTTCAAAGTAGTTCCAAAAAATGGTGAGTTATGTCCTTTTTGTGGTTGATTAAAACAATAATCCCTTCGATGGCTTATGTAGTGCGTACATTACAACTAGCAAATATCACGAAGCAAAATTTAAAAAGTTTAATTCTTAGCGATATATTATTAGAAATAAACTGTTCTGTTTGGCAATAAATTTCATAACCCTTTCAGTGTGATGCCTTTTTTAACACATCAATCAATAACTCCCGAGACTAACCCAGAGATGGCGCTCGTAGTAAACCAGTAATCAGGTCTTTCTAGGGTCTTAGGTCTTTCTTTCAGGTACTAATCTTTGCTTGAAACGTGTCAAAATTTTAAGTCGATCGGACCAGAAACAGCTGAGTTATCAAGGTTGGAGTAAAGTCGTTTTGTAGTTTGTTTAAAAAATGGAAAAAACCGAGTTTCGTGTTCTGATAAAACATTGTTTTTTAATGGGTAAAAACACCGTGCAAGCGAAACAATGGATTGAAAAATGTTACCCGGACTCTTGTCCATCAAAAGCAACGATTTGTCGGTGGTTTGCCGAGTTTAAACGTGGTCGTACCGACACAAATGACGCGGAACGCTCGGGTAGACCTGTGGAAGCCGTTACACCGGAAAATGTGAGTGAAGTGTCAAAAATTATAATGAAAGATCGTAAAGTGAAGCTCCGTGAGATTGCTGAGATGACACAGATATCATATGGAAGTGTATTTACTATCCTTCATGAAAAATTGAGCATGAAAAAGGTTTTTTCCAAGTGGGTGCCGCGATTGCTTTCGATGGAACAAAAACAGCAACGAGTCGATGATTCAGAAAGCTGTTTATCGCTATTTACTCGCAACAAAAAAGATTTCTTGCGTCGTTACGTGACCATGGACGAAACATGGATACATCACTACACTCCAGAGTCGAAGCGGCAGTCATCTGAGTGGCGCACAGCTGGCGAAAGCCGTCCGAAGCGTCCGAAAACGCAGCAGTCAGCTGGCAAAGTCATGGCGTCAGTTTTTTGGGATACGCATGGCGTGATTTTCATTGACTACCTCGAAAAAG
>BMAW01018477.1:0-10860 GCA_019974015.1 Nephila pilipes | reverse complement strand
GTGTGTGTGTGTGTGAAAAGAAAGAGAGAGTGAATTGTCTTAAGAACAATAAATAAAAATTAAGTTTCTGTCTCGATTATTTTTGTAATAATTAAATCTTTATTGCCAGTTACTTAATCTACTGCTTCCTGAAACCAAGCAAAGCAACATTAATGGTTCTAATATGCAGTGTTATAGACATAAGGATAAATTAAAATAAACAGAATTAATATTAATTCTGATATCTTGGTAATTTCTTATTAATAATTACAACATTACGATGTCCTATCATATATCTTAAGAAGATAACTAATCACGTTATTTCTTTTTATTAAATTAATTTGGTTTACGAACTATTTTATATAAAATTTAATTTAATGAAGTTTTAAAATTCAATCAAACATGATTCAATAGTACATGAAAAAAGATTTAAATAACAATCATGAAAAATAAGAATTTATTGTATATTGATGACACATCATACAATAATTATTATTGCAATATATGATAACGTAAATTTTCAACAATATGATGCACGAAAGATGCGACAAATATGATGTAAAGTCTGCTTAAGGTATATTTTCTTTTTAAAGCTGACACAAATTAGAATGCGGTCTATTTTTAAGCGTCAAATTTTGCATCATCAATTATTAAGTATCAAATTTTGTCACGTTCTATGAAATGTCTTCGCCTAGATATCTAAGTTTCATGGAGGTTTTCGTTGAGTCGTGGGTTCGAGCTTTGGCAACTAAAAACTCGCCGTGTAGCCGGGACTGATGCACGTTAAATCTATTGGGGCCCAAAGTCCTCCCGTTGACGTGATGTGCAAGTTAGGAGAGGGGGGTTGCAAACTTAGATGTCGTCCTCGTCACTTGACCGAGGTTCAAAATTACGAGGTCCGTCGCCAATAACCCTCGTGTTACTTCTAGTGCGTCATAGTCTCGAACAAACATCTGGTGGTTTTCATCAAGTCATGAGTTCGAGTCCGGATTCCACTAAAGATCCACCATGTAGCCGCGGTTGATGCACGTTCAATCTGTTGAAGCTCTAAGAGTTTTCCTGTGGCGTGGCGTCGAAGTTAGGACAGGGAGGGCCAGATTAGATGTTTTCCTCATCACTTGACTGAGACTCAAAATTACGAGATCCGTTGCTTCATATTGCTTGTCAGACGATGATGATGTGATTGTTTATTGTTAATAAACAATCACATCATGGAATAATTTCATAAAAAGTTTTATGCATTTCTTTGAACGTAAATTATATTTGATCCCAAAACAGTTGGAACTCTTTTTGTTATAAAATACCAGTAAACGTCTGCTGGATGTATAAAATTTCTATACATATCATTATATTTATCATTATTTGTTTGACTATTCTTATGAAAATACGCTAGTCTAAAAGGTAAAATTATCTTTTCATTTCAAAACAGTTATGTAGAATCTAGTAAAAAAATGAAGAAAACACAAAATGACACGAGCTGGAGATTTTTTAACACCAAGCAATCTAACCAAAATGTTTCGAAATCATCATTTGCAAAAATTTCGATTACTGACGCTTCAGTTCTGCAGAAGTATTAATAAGCAAGTTTAAAAAGAACTTTTTATAATAAATTATTTTCTTTAATATAGTTCTTTAATCTTAAATGGTGTTCAATCTCCAAGCTTTTAAATCTTTTTAGTACGAGTATTCTTGAGTACTTTCTGGGTAATAAATAAACAGAAATTTTCTGGAATAAATGAATAAATTTCTCTACATATTGTTACATTTCCATTCTTTGATTTTTCAGTAGTATATAAATAGTAAATCAGGTATCCAAATAGTTAGAATTACTTTTTTCAAATTTAGTATAGTTATATGGTAGTCAATAAAAAAAAAAGACTAAGAGAAATTATCAGATTTGGAGTTTCTTAGCATAAAATTGTCTAAGGAAAATATTTTTTAAATATATGAGTCTCTGAAAAAAAAAAGTTGGACTGCTGTTCTTTGGACGAAGAATTTAATGGTAGAAATGTGCTTTGAATTCAGAATTGAGACTGATACACAAGGAACATAATGGCTATACATAGTTGTTTTGCAGACTGATACAGTTGTCCTAGTGGTCCAAAAGGTTCATTAATTCCCTGAAAGAAGAATCTTTGAGTTTAACGGAGAAATTATTCTTCAACAGTAATCCGAACTGCATTATCGGTCGTTAAATAACGCCTTTTTAAGGCTCTCTTGAGACATGATTATCGCAAGATGAGAAGTCAAGGCTATACGAGAGATGTTCGAGATCTTCCCATCGAAATCTTCGCACTCAGTAGCCTAGTGAGGGTGAGCGTTGTCAGGTAACAATAATCCATTAACTAACATGCAACGTCGATAATTCTTGATAGTTGTTTTCAGTTTATGTATGGTGATGCTGTATCTGGTTGCATTAATTTTCATGGAGAAATGTATGCACAATTCTTTTGATGATAGATAATGCCTCCACTATCTCGCGAGTAGCGATTCACCAAATATACTTCACCAGATTGTCCACTGCAGTAATCGTTTCTTATGTAATGACCACCTGCGATTTATATTATTAAGGTTTGCCGACCTTACTAGTTCGTTCTTTGCGATATGGGAACACTGAAGTGTGTGAGAGACACTGAGTTTCATGCAAATTTTGCAGATGATGATAAATCTCGGTTAGATTCTCAATTTCCCCACATAAAAATTTCACGACTGCATTTTGACTTTGTTAGGAGACATATATAATCCGACCGGTAATGATTACCTTGCTTCCACGTGAGACAATTGACGTGTTCCGACAATAAAGCCTTTTTTCTTATAACTCAAAACATCTCTTGTAACATGCACAGCGCTCTGTCTCTTCAAACGACGGAACATACACGACTGTCTCACTTTCATTTGACGATCTGTATATCACTTTCAAAAAATTCGATTACTAAATCTTTTTTTTTTCTAGAAATGTTGGCATAGAAGCTTCAGAAATACTTTTGTTTAGTAAATAATTTTTTTTATAATTTTTTTTTTAATTAAGCTACGTTTGATCTTGAGTTTGATGACCGTGGTAGCCTAGTGGTCATGGCTTTGGAGTCATGACCGATGATTTTCGTTCAGTCGCGGTTTCGATCCTTGGCCGCTAAAGACCCGCCGTGTAGCCGAGGCTGATGCACGTTATATCTGTCGGGGCCCAAAGTCATCCCATTGGCGTGGTGTGCAAGTTAGAAGAGGGGGTGCCAGCTCAATTGTCGTCTTCGTCACTTGACCGAGGTTCAAAATAACGAAGTCCGTCGCCAATATCCCTCGTGTTGCTTCTAGTCCGACATTAATAAAAACTAAACTAAACTTGATCTTAAAAATGTTGGATTTTTTTAAATTAAAAATTCCTGCATATTTTGCAGTAGTAAGGTATATTAATAATTGATGGATTCACTTTTTCAATGATGTATAATATTAATATGTAATTCTAATTAACTATCAAAAGTAATTGAGCTTAACAGAGAACTGTTTTCCATAGGAAAAAAATGGGGAAATTTGATCTCTTATGCGTTTATTCAAAAATAATAATAATGACTTTTTCATTTTCCCGAAGAATAATATTTGGATATCTCATTTTATTTGTTATTAAAATTTGTTAAGATACTGCAATCAAGAAACTTGAACGTTTAAAATATTTAATGACATACCACGCATAGAATATAGTTAATGAAGGAAAAAAATATTCTTCATAAAACCAGAATGATGAAAAAATATCGCCAAATAATACCTTACAAAAGTAGATATTGATAATATTACATACTTAATTTAAAAATCGGGTAAATAAAATTGATATCAGGCATCAATTTTCCTATTTCAAAAGTTTTTCTGAATGAAACCCGGACTCTAAATGAAACCTCATCAATATATAAAATTAAATCAAATTATAAAAGTATTATCTTTTCTATTCGGTATACATTTCAATTCTGTGCATTTTCTGAAATTATTTAATGCACTGAGTTTTCTTCAGATTAATAGAACACAATTTGTTAAAAATTCCATTAATGATTTTGGAAATAAAATTTAAATTAATATTGTCAGAATTATCTGTCTTACTTTTTTTCCAACCCCTTTTCAGATATTTATTTAAATTGCAAGTGTCTTCAAAATTAGAATAAATTTAAAAAAGAAAAGTACAGTAGTATCTCTTGTAAGGAACACCTCCGAAAGCGGGACACCTCTATTTAAGGGGCAATTATGTTGGACTCAGTCCATTTGAATAGTATCTGTATTTTCCTCTTATTAAAGGACACTTCTATTAAAGGGACAAAATGTCTGGCCCAGTGGGTGTCTCTTATTAGGAGGTAATTCCCTTTGTATTTTCATTCATTAATCAACAATTATTATAGATGAATCAAATTATTCTATCAATAAATGCAAAGTATGTGATCATTAAATATTTTTAAACATTTTGAAATGGTAAAATATTTCAATTATATCTTTAACCCTAATAAAACCTTATAAATTTTATACCCCTTAAAAAAGTTTAATTTTTTTTTATTTTCAAAGTATATTTAAAAATCTATTTAATTAAATAAACAAATTCTAATTTCTGAATTCGAACTCTGAAAGGCACATAACAGTTATGCATAATAAATTGTTTTACAATTATTTATTATAAGCAGAAAAGCTTTTTAAAAGAATGTTTATTGAAATATTTACAATTTTGAAATAACACAGGTAAAAAACAAGTTTATTGATTTCTTTCAAACTTCACACTTTGTGTAACATAATTTTTTATACCTTAAATTGTAAGAGCAAAAGCGGATGTTGAATCAAATTGAATTTATTCAATAATTAGTTTTAATAATTTATTTTATTATTTGACGCTTATTAAATTTATCTTCTAAAATAAATACATGTAAAAATTTTTAGCTCAATTAAGCATTATGTTAATCAATTAAGCTACATGTAATTAAAATAAAAGCAAATGATAATTTATTAAATTGAATATTATATCAGCTACAAATAATTAAAATTAAAGCAAACGATAAATATAGTATAAAACGACGGATTTGGCGACCATTTAACTACTAGGCGAAAAACTTGGCGTAAAATTTAATTCTTTAACTAATTAGTTTTAAACAATTAATTTTTATTAATTATAGTTAAATTATTGCATTGTCGTCCAAATGAATTGTGTATAGAAAATTTCAGCTCAATTGAGTGCTTTAAAATGTGAGAAAAAAACTATTGAAGTTTTGAACCAGACACAGTTATAATGTGAGTTAAAGAAAACCCATTAAGAATTGAATATATTTATAACTACTACTGAAATGAAAATCTTTAAAGGAAAAAAATTACAAATAAAAATTGTATAACTCTTACATCTTCAGTTTCCATGATGTTGCAGCATTGGCCCACTGACCAGATAGCCTGTCGAGAGTTTGATCGGATGATCCATTCTGGAGAAGGGGTGGAATAGGATGGACAAAAGCCCCTGCAAGCGTTTGTCGTAATGTCGAACTCCACACAGCCAGGGATTCTGATTTTACGTGTATGGCCTATGGATAAATACTTTGATTAAGACGTACTGTTTTATTCTTGAAATAACTACACTTAAAATTATTTTTAAGATAAAAATAATTCCATAAAGAAATAAACATCACATAATTACTAATCATTATCAACATATAATTCTTAATTATTATTACTTATAAAAATTACTTAAAATCTTAAAAATTATTTTTCAGCTAAAAATAAGTTTTTCTAATCATTTAATTAAAATAAAAACTTTTTGAACTTCAACTTAAAAATTTCTTAATGTTTTTTAAGCCATTAAATGCTAAATAAAAGTTACTTGATTTTTTTTAGTAATTGTTTTAAAAATAAAAAGATCTTTATTGAAAGTTAAAATAAAATTTTAAATAAAAATTGCTTATACTTTTAAAAATAATTTTGAAAGTAAAATAATTTTGTTAACTCTCAAGTTAAAATAAAAATACGAAATCAAAAAAAATTTAAGTGTTTTAAAATTGTTTTATTTTCTTTCAAAAACATATTTCCATACGTAAGGTTTATTTATCTTTTTATATTACTGATTAACATATTTAGAATCTTCTATATAGTAATTAGAGCTCGTAATTATTTCAGCAACAGAAATCAATTACCTTCTTATTATTCATTTTCAAGGCATATAAAGCATAAATAATTTCAATCTATTTTTGTACATGTAATCTAATGGAGGTTTATTACGTACTTTTAATTGTTAATAAATCCACGGGACTGTTCTTTAATTTCATATACATGAAAAATTATATTTTATAACATTTTTATAGAAGTTAAATACATATCAATAAAAATTCGCTTGAACATGAAAATATAGATCAGTTATTGCATACTGGTAATTATTTAATTATGATAACCTATATAAAATATTTTATGTGCGTTTAACATATGAATTTCATACTAGTCATCTTATTCTAAATAACCATAAAATTCTCATTCAAATAATAAAATAACGCCAAATAATAAATAAGTAAAATAGTCATCTCATTCAAATAATAAAATAAATTTAATAATTTATTTTATTACTTGACGCTTATTAAATTTATCTTCTAAAATAGTATAGTGCATCGTGCGATTTATACTATTTGAAATATTTTCAAAACTTAATTCATATAATGTGTTTGGCATCCAATAAAAGCACTTCCAAAAAAAGGTTTTAGAAACTTATATTTTACAACGAATGATATAGGAAATAAGTCCTTTAAATCTTTGTACTTGGCTATTAACATTACATAACTAAATCCTTAATTGTAATATTTTAAAAACGTCATATATTTCATTAATAATGCATCGAGTTTAAACAATTTATAACGTTACAATAATATTCAAATTTTTTGAACAAATACACGAATTTTATTATCAACGCATATCACTAATTCCTGTGAAATTTGAGTTTAATCAAAAAAATTTACTCGATATTTGAAATAATTATATGATGTATCTACACGCATATTGATCAAAACCGAACCAAAGTTAATTTTACTAATAAACATCTATTATACAATTATGAGTAAAGGAAAATTCTTTTTTATATATACCTGATACTATAAATCAAAATATTAAGTAAATTTGTAACACAAATAATAAAACATTTTCTAAAAATACGCGCATACCTCGCAAAATAAATGTATCATTAACATTAGCTAACTCCTCAAAAGAATCAGAACAAATATTTTCTTAGAAATTAATACCCCATCGCCACAAATATTCTTTATGAGTTTCAGAGTAGGCGGATCATTCAAACTATCAGCACAGCAAATCCTTCGAAATTCATTACTACAGAAACAAGAATCAAAAATTCTTTGCTCCTGTCTTCTCTCTCGTTAACAATTTTTCCTCTCAACATTTCTGAAATCTCAGCAACCTGTTGGCTATTAATTTGCTTTGTGAGGAAATCTTCGTTGTTATGGCTCCCAAGGTAGAAGATTAAGAAATAAATATGGAAACGCTAGAATTTGAATAGTCTCTTCAACGTTCTTCAGTTGGTTAAGTTGTAGGCAAAGTTGTTACCAGTATTGATTTTCGGAAAATAGAATGAACTTACGTTGTTTTCTGGAAATTGTGGAAGGTTTGTCGTGTTTCGCTTGCGGAAGTGTAAGTTCGTGTATCGTAAAGTTTGATAACGATGTGTTAAATTATAATTTAATGTATTATAAAGTTTTAGCGGTTAATTTAAAATTAAGCTAAAAATAAAACATGAAGTGATCTTGTATTTGTTAAAATAACCTTCAAAAGTATGAGAAAGAAAAAAATATTCATGTATCGATAAAGAAATGATTAATTTAGGATTTTATTTATCACAGAAAAAAATTTATTTACTGGTTCAAATTCTTACTTAAGTTACATTAATAAATTCTTACAAAATACACAAGTTTATATAAATTATTATATCTAATCAATTATTCAGATTTAATAATTACTTAAATACGAAATAAAAAAATCTTTCTTTAAAAAATTTTAAAAATACTGTTTGTATTATTATTTATTTAAACTTGTGATGCTAATTCTTTTTTGTTTAATACTGCTGCTGTTGTTCAAGAATACGTATTATACATCTCAGTTTTATATCGAACAATTTATTGGATATTATTTACGTCAATAACTAACTTTTAAAATAAACGTAAGTTCTCAATATTAAAAGAAAATCTGTTAATAGTGTGACATATTCAATTTTTAAAAACAAACGATTTAATCTTAATGTGATACTTTTTTAAGATATTATCTGTTCAACTTATAAAGGCAAACGCTTTAATCTTAATGTGATATTTTTTTAAGATTTTATCTGTTCAACTTATAAAGGCAAACGATTTAATTTAATGTGATACTTTATTTAAGATATTACCTATTCAACTTTTAAAAGCAGACGATTTAAACTTAAAGTGCTACCTTTTTCAATATTCTTTATTAAGATATATTTTTTTGGCAACACCAGATCATAGTTTTGATTTTAGATAATTTACTGGCAACGGATATGAAATGTAGTATTGAGTTTGGTTCCGAGAGGTAAAGACGAACGTTGATAAATGGTACTTGTGTAAAATTGTGTCTTGAATTTATGTTTGAAAAGATGTGCGCAAATAAATGTGATGCCCTGAAAACAAGTCATTTTTATTAATAGTCTTCAATACAGTACAATAGTTATAATGCGTTTGTTTTATCATGTAAAATGTAAGCGTTTTTAGTCTCCAAGTGATTGTTCAAGTGACAAGTTTAAATGCTGAATTTTGGTGCAGTTTAAAAAAAGACGCTCTCTTTTAACGATTCCTTTTAAAAATTCTTTGTTTTAAGAAATAATAATGAATTATTCTACCTTATTTTTTTAATATTTAACATTTTTTTATTTAATTAAAATATCAATTCTATTAAGAAAATACTTCATACAGTTCATGTAAATTGATAAAACACAGATATGTTTAGTTTTGTTTTGGAATTTTTTTAAGTGTATTTTAATATCCTTTATTTCTTTTTCTCTTTTTATAAGTCAATAATTAATTATGCCACTTTTAGACAACTTTAATTATACTACATAAACAAATCTTTATTTATTTATTCATTTCATTCCTAGTGACTAGAATCTACACTACTATCTTCACTCATAATACATAAAAGGTACTTCAGTTTTCCATTTTAACCGTAAGAGATACTTCAGTTAATTACGTTAATAATTTCTTAAAAAAATTAATAAAATTCTTTAAAGTTAAAGGGATAAAAAAAATTTGCTTTATGTAAATAAATTATTTTTGAACCATCCTGAAAAAATAAATAATAAGTTATTTGAAGGGTTGTATGGCTACGCTTATTCCAAATTGAAATTACGATTGATATAAGGGAGTTTTAAAAAAATGAAAAACACGACAATTAGTACAACCTTCCTTCTTAAAGTTTTTAAGGGAATTTTGGTTTTCACTTTACATTTCCCCTTTCAAACATAAAATTTTGCAAAACATCTTTTTTTGCAGGTAATAAATGCCAGTGAAGGTAATTGGGGCCCATTTATATCGGTTGTGTGTGTGTGTGTGTGTGTGTGTGTGTGTGTGTGTGTGTGTGTGTGTGTGTGTGTGTGTGTGTGTGTGTGTGTGTGTGTGTGTGTGTGTGTGTGTGTGTGTGTATGATGTGATGTGTGTGTGTGGTGTGTGGTGTGTGTGTGTGTGTGTAAACCAATAATTTAATTAAAACAATTAAAAGACGAAAATTTTTTCAGTGCAATACCTTACGAAAAACAGGTTTCTCAAACAAAAGTGCTATTTTTTAACATTTATTAAATTATTCAATTTAATATGAAAATTAATTCGAACATTAAAACATTGAAGGGGTAAAAATATTCTTTTCAGAAATTGATAAATTATGATATTGAATATATTTTGAGCTTAGTGTAATTTTATTGCAGTCCTAAAATGAATTTATATTTTTATATGTTTTACTTTAATCCAATAAAAAAAATTTAGGACAAAACTACTAAGATATAATTTTTAAAATTAATTTGTTGAAGGAAAGTATCAAACATATGCTCGGCAGAATTTTTATGACATTTTTTTTTTCTTTTTTTGAAAATTAAGCTCATTACTGGTGAAAGCGTGCATAAAATACTAATTATTCAAAACCTTTTACGATAAAATTTTGAGAAGTTCTCAGGTGACCATTTTCCCTTGAACAAAACAATACCCTCTTGGGTAACTAATATATTAAACATATGAAACACAAAAAAGGTATTAGTGAAAGTAAATGCAGCCATTAGTGATTGCATAACTCTACAGCTACGGATATCTAAATACATCATAATTTACGTTTAAGAGATACACTATTCGATAAAATCATCACATATTATTGAAGAGTATTAAAAAGCCTAAAAGAATCGGTATTGCTTCACATTTCTTCTGTTCCTTGCTAATCACCAGAAAGGTAAACTTACCGAAACAAAATAACATTGACCGTCTAGAGAAGTCATGTAAATAACGATAATCTCGTCCTCAGGAAAGGGTTCTCAACAAAAATCCCTCTCTTTGTGCAGCTATATTTTCTTCTTATTGTATTAACCCGAATATAATGCGCTACTTTTTGACTAATCATTTCCTTTTAAAATATTAGCTCGTGCAAAATTCGAGGTCTACGTAATGAAATGTAAAGCAGTTCTCTGTATTACTATATTCTTCGTAACAATCATTCTCTTTACAATGATGGTAATATTTTCCCTCAAATCACAATAATTCTCTCTATTACGATATTTTTTATAGTCCAATTGACGTCTATGAATTATACGGTACACAAAGGAAATACAGATAAAATGTAATGGGACCGTTGGTTTGGGTTCTCAAGCTGCGCTCTCTATCGAAACACTTCATCGAAGTT
>BMAW01018476.1:0-26912 GCA_019974015.1 Nephila pilipes | reverse complement strand
ATTTTCAAAACAAAAGAAACAAATTAAGCGTCCGAAATCAGTATTTGGTGCAGCCACCATGCGCTGCAATAAGTGCTGCTATACGACGTGGCATGGAGTCAAACAGATGTTGAATATCTGCTTGAGGAAGAGAATTCCATATCGCTTGTATGCGCAACCAAAGTTCGTCTTTGGAAACTGCAGGACGCGGATCACGAGCGAGACGCCGACCAACCATATCCCACACGTGCTCAATAGGCGACATATCCGGTGAATAAGCAGGCCAAGGAAGAAGTTGCATGCGTTGTGCTGAACAGAAGTCTCAAACAGTCCGCGCAACATGTGGGCGTGCATTATCCTGCTGAAAGATAGCTCCAGGGATGCCTTGAAGGAAAGGAACGACTTCGGGCTGTAGCACTTCACGGACGTACCTGTTGCTATTGAGATTACCCTCAATTCGTATCAAATTGGATCGTCCATGATACGAAATCGCACCCCAGACCATAACTCTGGGTGTTCGACCACTATGTCGTTCAATAATACACTCAGGAAGGCAGCGTTGACCGGCATAACGTCTAACACGAACACGGCCATCATGGGTCCACAAATTGAAGCGTGCTTCATCTGAAAAGACAACTTGGTGCCAATCAGCTCGCCTGTCTCTGTGCTCAAGAGCCCACTGCCGACGCAGCCGTCGATGATTCGCCGTGAGGGGAATCCTGTATAAAGGCACCCTTGCACGCAATCCACGGCGCAGCAGACGACGACGAATTGACGAAGCCGACAATTGTACACCTGTAGCAGTAGACCAACGTGCAGCCAGCTGCCTGGAGGAAGCTGTGCGATCATTCACCGCCATGCGGAGCAGGTGTCGATCATCGCGCTCTGACGTCACCTTCTGTCGTCCAGTGCCTGTTTTTCGAGTTGTTCGGTGCTCGACGGTCCACTGCTTCCAAACTCGCATCACTGTGGAACTGTTCCGCTGCATACGAGCTGCTATTGCGCGATAGGAAAATCCTCCTTCTCGAAGGCCGATTATCCTCCCTCGTTCAAACTCCGTAAGTTGCTTGAATTTCTTATTCTTCCGTCGTGGAGGCATACTCAGGTCTCACTAAACGTTTGCCACTAACAAATAATCATAGACTTTTTTCAACGTCCCGCTACAGCACTTTATTTATACGCTTTCAGCATCAATTCAGAGGGCGCTGCGCGCTCCGTGCACGCGCGATGGCTCTGAAACTTTATTAATTTGCATAGTATCCTATAATTGACATTTGCTGCGAATTTCATTTGATTCTGATGATTCCTTCATGGTGTTGCATTTTCTACAAACAGCAGTTTATAACACATCAATCAATAACTCCCGAGACTAACCCAGAGATGGCGCTCGTAGTAAACCAGTAACCAGGTCTTTCTAGAGTACGAACCTTTGCTTGAAACGTGTCAAAGTTTTAAGTCGATCGGACCAGAAACAGCTGAGTTATCGAGGTTGGAGTGAGAAGTCGTTTTGTAGTTTGTTTAAAAATGGAAAACCGAGTTTCGTGTTCTGATAAAACATTGTTTTTTAATGGGTAAAAACAAAAAACGAAACAACGGATTGAAAAGAAATGCTACCCGGACCTTGTCCATCAAAAGCAACGATTTGTCGGTGGCTCTGCTGATGTATCGTACCGACAATCGACGCGCGGAACGCCGCCTCAGACCTGTAGCTGCTGGCGACCGGAAAAATGTATGAAGCGACAAACCATACCGAAAGGTCGTAAAGTGAAGCCCGCGAGATCGCTGAGAGATGACGGCCAGATATCATGAAGTATTATCGAAAAGAGTTTGAAGTGAAAAGTTTTTTTTCATAGCCGCGGATTGTTGATTATCAGGTAACATACGAGTCGATGATTCGTGTCCACGTTTATCGTTACGCTTCACTGTTCAAAGATACCTTTCATGAAAAAAAGAGGAAGAAAAAAAAAATTTTGAAAAAAAAAAAAAGATTTAGGTGCTGTTGAACTGATCAATGTAAATCTCTAAAAGGTGATTTCAATGAAAAGGTGTTATGTTGATGATCAAAAAAAAAATTTTGCAAAAAATGTTGTTTCTAATGTTGACTCGGAGCATTGATCGATGTGTTATGCATTTATATATATATATATATATATATATATATATATATATATATATATATATATATATATACAACATACTTTTATGAATCTTTACAACTGATATGCATTAATACTTGCATACAATTATTCCACAACAAGTTTGAAGATGAACAAAGTAAACGTAATCATATTTTGTTCTGGGGCATGGAAACGGAAGAAATATATATTAATCTACTTGATCGCACATCTATATCGTAGTTAAAAGTAACAGACTTTTGGCGCCGACCTAGATTCGGAATCTGTTCAAGAGAATAGACGACCCATTAATTGGTAATTTCTTTCCAAACTTCACCAAATTCCGGAAAAGACTTAAGGGAAATATAGTACGGCATAGTCCTACCAGAAAGGGTGGGATTCTTTAGTCATATCAGATTCAATCTATTACTGCATGAAAACATACACCCAATACTTATCCTCATTTTTAGATCATGTGAATATTAAAAAAACATATGGAAACAATGAAATTGAAACAATTGTTGATTTCTCTCTTCTCTTGTATATATATATAATACACGATCAATAACCCTGAGTTCCACATTGAAAATACTTTTTTTGTAAATTTTTTTTTATTCATAAAATATACATCTTTGTTAATCACTTTAGGGTGATACAATTGAACAACGCTTTTAAAATCTTTCCTGCAAATTTTCGCAAGAAATCTTTGTGAGTAAATAGCGATAAACAGCTTCTGAATCATCAGACTCGTTGTTGTTTTGTTCCAGACATGCTAACGACACCCAGGCTTGAAAGCACTTTACTCTAAAACCTTTTCCTGGTCCGGATCGATTCTTTTAAAATTTTGATACGTTTGCCAGTTAGTACCGAAAGACCTTCGGTTACTGGTTTTACATGAGCGCCATCTCTAAGTTAGTCTCGGGAGTTATAGATCGATGCAGTATCAAAATAAAAGATTATTTATCCTACTTCCAACTCTTACATCTTGTACTGTAACTACTAATTCTAACTGAACTAATTCAAGATAAATAATCAAAAAATTGAGCCTTTAACTTGTTTTGCACTAAAGTCTCTCTTTTAAAATAGTGATCTTAAGTATTTCTTGCTGAAAACAACTCTGAAAATATTCCCTTATATTTAAGAAATGTTTGAAGCAATAGATCAAAAGCAATAGCAAAAGGTATTTTAAATTAGAGGCTTCAAGGCCAACGTTTTAAAAAATTCCATTTTGCTTATCTAAACTAATACAAAGAAGGCTACAACATTTTCCCCTGTAGTAATTACTTCTTTCCTAAGTAGTCTCTCATAATGACAAACACAAAATTTAATATTTAAAAAATCCTTCATTTTTCCTGTTCAAGGGCATACCCAGAGGAACGTGTGGAAGCCAATTTTAAAACCATTTTTATCTTATAAAATAGCATCTTTTATTAGCTATCTTGAGTCACTCTTTAACATTTACCATAAAATATACTCCTTGTATATATATAATTTAAGACTTTTAGTGAAAGTATAATTCTTATGCGAAAGTAAAATATATAATGAACACGGATTATGGTTTCCATTTTACATTAATTTTCATGAAAAAAAGTACATATTGAAATATGCTTCTTAAAAAAATGTCGAAAATTGCACTCCAAATTAGCTTCAAAAAAATTATGTAAACTATCCAGCTAAACAAATGATAATATTTAAAACTACAGTAGGAAACCTTTTATGTTTGTACTCCCTTCCTTTACAAAAGTGTACCTGTTGCATTTTCTTATCTGCTATTTTTAGGAATACTCCAAAGATAATTTTGCATTATCTTTCTTCATGTTCTTAATGTACTTTGATTTGCATTTTTGTATAGTCTGAAATAGTAAAGTACATCTCAGTACTGTAAAATTTCGCAAAGATTTGATTATTATATACACTAAAATTTAACGCTCTCTATTCTTGTTCTACTTTTGTTCACATATATTAATCAGAAATATATTAAACAACAACTTCGAATTCCAATTAGTAACACGTGAATTCTGAATGGTTTGTTTTTGGCATTGCGTATGTTTTATTATAAATACATTAGAATTTATGCATGATTTAGTTTAAAATGTAGTGATTCCAATTGTAAAATACAGCTTACTGAGTATTTATAAGACACAATTATGTATGTGTATATATGTGATTTCTTTGTATAAACAGATACATGTTTATAGATGTTTATCACCTTAATTTGACTCCCACGTTTCTTGGAATATTAAAAAATAAGAATTAATGATAGCATAAAACATCACCTTTTCAATTGTAGAAATGATTCAGCTACTTTAAGCTATGGCTCATAATCAGTAGTAAATGAAGAATTATTCTAGAAATTATATCTGAAACCCGGAACAGCAAAGTATTATGAAATTGAAATTATTCTGATTTTTTTTTTTAAAAATAATAAGTTAAAAATAAACTTTAAAATAATTGGTGAAGATTTAAAAATTAACAAAAGCAATATGTCGAATAGGAAGGTAATACATTTTTTTTAACAAAATAGCGAATTAATTCAAAATAATTTTATCGTAGAGTGGATCTATTATGATAATAAGGCCTTATTATTATGGTTAAACAATTTTTTTGTAGATACATAAGAATTAATTACTAAAGATTTCAAATATATTTTAATGCTTATATTATTGATCATTTATAGATTTAATAAGAGTATTAGCATAAAGTTACGTCACTCAAAGGTAAGAGACTTATGAAAAAAGGGCGTGTTAGTCGATGTCTCTTTAATTCAATTTTTGTAGAATAAAATTAAGAAATTATATATAATCAAAGTTAATTTAATTGCAAATGAAAAGCTATAACTTTGCAAAAGGAATTTTTTAATAAATCAACACTTTAAAGACTGAAACCCATAAAAAAAAATACATTCAAATTTCCCACCATGCAAATTACTGGCAAAGCTTTGTTTCGACTGCAGCCAGACAGTGATTCTATGAAGTTAACCTAGTTTTCTAGTTTTATGACCGTTATTATATTAGATTACTGCTTTTGTTAATAAGGTTTTCTTCCCACGTTTCTAGTTCAATATATTTCTTTATCAGTTCCATAGATTTTCGATCGAGTTAAGGTTTGGGTCTTGTGACAATTCCAGTAATGAAATATATTTACTTGAAATCACTTTTACATACAACACCAATATATGAAGGGATTTTATCACAAATAAATAATGCATAATTTTGAAAAATGTTGTTGTGTCTAACTAAACTGCTGTTTGTAGAAAATGCAACAATTATGAAGGAATCAGAATCAAACCCGCAGCAAATGTCAATTATAGGATATTATGCAAATTAATAAAGTTTCGAGGAGCCCGCGAAAGAGCGGCGCGCAGCGCCCTCTGAATTGATGCTGAAAGCGTATAAAATAAAGTGCTGTAGCGGGACGTTGAAAAAAGTCTATGATTATTTGTTAGTGGCAAACAACGTTTAGTGAGACGATATGCCTCCACGACGGGAAGAAGAAAATCTGCCAAACTTACGGAGTTTGAACGAGAGATAATCGGCCTTCGAGAAGGAGGATTTTCCTATCGCGCAATAGCAGCTCGCATGGAACAGTTCCACAGTGATGCGAGTTTGGAAGGTGGACTGACGAGCACCGAACAATCGAAAAAAAAACAGCACTGGACGAATAGGTGACGTCAGAGCGCTGATCGGACACCTGCTCCGCATGGTTATGGTGAATGATCGCACAGCTTCCCAGGCAGCTGGGCACGTTGGTCTACTCGCTACAGGTGCATTGCACTGTATTTCGCTGGTTCGTCGTCGTCTGCTGCGCCGTGGATTTCGGTGTGCAAGGCGTTTTATACAGGATTCCCACGGCGAATCATCGACGACTGCGTCGCGTTGCGCTTGGTTGTGAGACAGGCGAGCTGATTGGCACCAAGTTGTCTCTTCAGATGAATCTACGCTTCCAATTTGTGGTCTTGATGGCCGTGTTCGTGTTGTGACGTCGTTATGCCGGTCAACGCTGCCTTCCCTGAGGTATTATTAACCAAACATAGTGGTCGAGCACCCAGAGTTATGGTCTAAAAAAGGATTTCGTATCATGGACGATCCACCTGATACGAACGAGGGTAATCTCAATAGCAACAGGCCGTCCTCAGAAGTGCTACAGCCCGAAGTCACCTTCTTTCCTCTTCAGTATCCCTGGAGCTATCTCTTCAGCAGGATAATGCACGCCCACATGCTGCGCGGACTGTTTGAGACTTCTGTTCAGCACAACGCATGCAACTTCTTCCTTGGCCCAAGTTTATTCACCGGATATGTCGCCTATTGAGCACGTGGGATATGGTTGGCCTATGCTCGTGATCCAAGTGTCCTGCAGTTTCCAAAGACGAACTTTGGCTGCGCATACAAGCGATATGGAATTCTCTTCCTCAGATATTCAACATCTGTTTGACTCCATACGTCGTATAGCAGCACTCTATTGCAGCGCATGGTGGCTGCACCAAATACCTGGATCACGAATTTGTTTCTTTTGTTTTGAAAATTTCGTCATTTATTTGTATCAGTACAAGTCGTTTCTGCATTAAATTTCATTTGATTCTGATGATTCTTTCATGGTGTTGCATTTTCTACAAACAGCAGTATATATACTGTTGGCGAATGAGTCACAGTAGCTGACGCATTCCTTTTGCAACAAGAATGCTTTACCGTCTAGAGACAGTTGGGCGTTGGCTTTCGATGAAGAAGGGGAGAAAATAAAACTTCTGATTTTGAGCGCAACAACTGCTTTGAGGCAAAGTTTTGTTTCTCTGAAAATCATGTATATTAGAAAAAATTACCTGGTATCTCTACTTGAAGAAAGAGAAACTTTACTAAGGTTATCTGTGTGTTTGTGTGTGTGTGTGAAAAACTAAATATTTAATTTACATATATTTTGAGCATTTAAATTCAGGAAAATTCTGTTGTGAGATAAATTTTGTCGACTTACAATTCCAGATCTCAACTATAAATGAATGATTAATTGTAGATATTACGCAATTAGGATTCAAATCTTCTCTATATTTCGCATTTACTCATTTTATGCCAATATCAATAAGACTTCAATGTTCCAAATAACATTTCCCCATTTTTCGGATGTCTATTCATTTGTCTAGCTAATCCTTTTATCCTTTCTTCTAGAGACATAAATAACCTTTTTTTAATTATAACACTAAGTTCGAAATCAATGCTGTCTGAGCCTAACAGATCTTGAATTACTGCAACACTCTGCAATTTTATTTCATATAATCTCAGAGAAATTTTATGTCTGCCTTGTCACTTAATTCTTTCATCATCTCTAGCATCCCCTTGCCCACTGTACATCTTTTCTCATTTTACTAGTCTGGGTTTGTAGGGATTGAGTCTGCTTGTACGTCTGCAAAAATTATGAGATTTCACAATTGATTATGTTTCCAACAAAAGTTCTAATATTTTTGTAACTGTATCCTTGCTCACATAAAAGAACAAATTTTTATCCTTTCAGAGTGACCAATGAACTATTTGTGCTATTTATTTAATTTCATTATGTTTTGAGTTTCACCAAGGGACATTTAAGTTCATTAAATAAACAACAACAGAAAAATCGCCCTACTTCATATACTTATCTTCCAACACCTTTTAAGAATTCTGCTTTGATATCATTCTCTCTTTGTCAAAATAAGAAGACATCTGGTTGGATCTGTATTTAATCGCACTTATTGTGATTCAGATTGCTTATTAACATCACACTGAGAAGAAACACTAGAAAATTGGTATTATTTGCGACATTCAAATGAAAGAAAATAAACTAAACTAAATCTATTTCCCTTTCCTGGCAATAGCTTTTGATAGAAGCCAAGTAATTAAATTTTATTTCCTTATATTGTGCATTAAAGTATCTATAGAATTAAGTATACTTTAATGGTATTTCCTTCAATGGATTTGAATAAGAAACCATCATAATTCCAAAATAATTTTTAAAGAAATTCACAATTTTTGTAATAAGCGTATCGTTAAATTTAATTTATGATTAAGAAATAAATGAGATACCTAGATAAAATTTAATATGCATATTGAATTCTCCTTTTGTACATAACGTTGTAAATAGCAACAATTCATGTTGATTTGTTTGTTATATTTAATCCGTCAATTCAAGTAACCCGCTGTATGAAGAAAATAGAATTCAGTGTGCGAAGTTTTACTAAGACGGTCTACGGAAGACCATAATTCTAAAATGCATAATTCTGGATGAATGATTCAAATTTTATTTAGAGTAATCTAAAAATAATAGATAAAAAATTATATTTCTATCCAGGTTATTTTCAAGAATAATTAAATTTTACAATTTCTTTAGAATAATAAATAAAAATTTACGATATACAACGTGTTACTTCTATCTATTGCTACCTGAAACCAAACAAATCCTCATAGTATCTATTGTTTACATTATCTACATAAAGATAAGTTATGTTGAATAAATATTCTGATACAATGCTCATATTTCAGTAATAAGTGAACTTTAATGCAGTAGGGACCCCTTCATAGCTCTAGTAGCTCTGTGAGTGTTATAATTCTTCAAATATTCAAGGTCAATTATTATTTTAATAATCATTATTAAACATATAAATAATTATTACCGATAATTTATCTGTACCAGTTCAAGTTATATTCAAGAGTAAACATAGTTATAAGCGTTTTTATAAAGATAATGGTTTTCAAAGGTACAAGGACATGCGAGAAATTCTAGATTATTATATTTAATCTTCCTTGTTTTTTGTGATATATATCTTTTCGAATTATAAATAGAGCTTAGATTTTTATGTTCCCAATAATGATATTTTAAACAATATACACATCTATAAAAGTAATTTTTCTGTCAAAATTTTTTTCTCCCTCTTAGTAGAATGTGGATATGATTTATGAGGAATGTTTGTATTTATGTAAATTTTAATAGAAAACTATTGGATTCAAGAATTCGTATGCCTCTATAACGAGTATTTATGAATATAGTAAACCTAAAAATTATATTTTTCTCTAAGAAATACATAATTTTTAACAAATAATTTTTCATGTGAAACAAAAGAAAAAAAATTAAAACATCCAAAATTACCCTGCTCTATAATTTCCTTCAAATAAAATAGGCAGTAATATCATTCAAAAAATAAGTTTACTATAATATGTGCCTTATTTTCTACATGAGTAGTAAAATGTTTTGTACATTTATAGAACACATTATTTTTTACAATGGTACTTAAATGCAAATATATGTGAAGGATCATGATCCCATTCTACTCAAAAAGAATAAAAAAAGTCTAAAAAGTGTTTTCAAAATGTAATAAAATGATTAAAATGTCATTATTAGTTAGGAAAAAGTTTCTAAGCTCTGCAAATAATTTTTAAAACATAAATACTACAAAAAAGTGTCTTAAATTTGAAGATTTTTTATTTTCTCTTGCAAGTACTGATACTTAAGAAGTAAATTTTAAGTCGAGGAACACAAAATTACAGGATGAAAAATTATTTCAAACAGAAAAATATCTCTACAAACTTCTATCATTTTTTTTTCAGATAAATTCTCATAGCTTAAACATAAAATTTGTTTCAGCAAAACAACTTAATCGTTATTGTATGTTTTGTATTTTTGCATTCGTTATTTTCATGTCTCTTCTGGATTCTTGTAAATACATTGATTTTAGATGTAAACATGTTATTACCGATTATCCAGAGTATTTATTTTCAAATTATAGTTGAGACAGAAACTCATTATCTTATGCTCTGTTTACTCCATTGTATGATCGGAAAACTAATGAGAAAGATAGTTTTTTTTTTCGTTAAAAGACAAACAGTACTTAAATGTTTTTGTTTTTATTTCGGTAATTTGAAAGCTATAATCACATTTACTGAAATTGTTTACTAACGCGTTATTCCCATGGTAATGAAGTGATCCAAATAACGCTTCAGTTCTAATAAGAAATTTACATAAAACATTTCAATTCACTTATGATGATGGAAGTTCATTATTTTTTTAAAAAAATATTTAAAAATATAACGATTGCGTACATTGCAATTATAATGTAATTGCAAATTGTAACTTTCCAACTAAGATATAACAGGTCAATTGAAAAGTCCCCTGCCTGACACATAGCTGGCGCTACTAGAATTAAATCCATATGTTTTTTAGTTAGTCCTAACCCTCAAAAGATGCTTGTATAAATTTGACAGCTGTCGGATCATTACTTTGTGAATTATAGCATTTTGAGTAAAGCAACTCTTGTTAATGTGAAAAAAAAGGATAAAATGGAATTTCGCGTGTTGATAAAATATTGCTTTTTGAAGGGAAAAAATACAGTTGAAGCAAAAAGAAAAAACTTGGCTTTATGCCGAGTTTCCGGTCACTGCCCCAGGAAAATCAACCATCAAAGATTGGTATGCTAAGTTTAGACGTGGAGAAATGAGCACCGAAGACGGTGAACGCAGTGGAAGCCTAAAAGAGGTTGTTACCGACGAAAACATTAAAAAAATCCACAAAATGATTTTGAATGACCGTAAATTGAAATTGAATGAAATAGCAGACACTCTAAAGATATCAACTGAACGTGTACATCATATCATTCACGAATATTTGGGTATGAGAAAGCTCTGTGCAAAGTGGGTCACTTTTGATCAAAAACCACGACGAGTTGATGATTCGGAGCAGTGTTTGAAGATGATCAAGCGTAATAAACCCGAGTTTTTCCGTCGATATGTGACAATGGATGAAGCATGGCTCCATCATTTCACTCCGAAGTCCAATCGACAGTAATCCGAGCGGACTGCACACGATGAACCCGCTCCAAAGCATGGGAAAACGCAACAGTCGGATGGCAAGGTATTTTTCATTGACTACCTTGAAAAAGGAAGGACCATCAACAGAGACTATTACATAGCGTTATTGGACCGTTTGAAAGACAAAATCGCCGAAAAACGGCTGCATTTGAAGAAAAAGAAAATGCTGCTTCACCAAGACAATGCACCGTGTCACAAGTCAGTGAAAAAGATGGCAAAAATCCATGGATCGGACTTCGAATTGTTTCCTCATCCACCGTATTCTCTAGATCTGGCCCCCAGCGACTATTTCCTGTTCTCAGATCTCAAAAGAATGCTCGCTGGGAAGAAATTTTCATTGAATGAAGAGGTGATCGCCGAAACTGAGTTCTATTTTGAAGCATAGGACAAATCGTACTACAAAAATGGTATCGAAAAGTGGGAGGGGCGCTATAATCAGTGTATCACCCTTGAAGGGTTGAATAAAATAAACTAATTTTGCCAAAAAAAATGTGTTTTACTATGGTAGACCGGGAACTTTTCAATTGATCTGTTATGTTCCGCTTATTCTAATATTGAGCCAGATGGTTTGACATAGCATAACATTCTTTTAAAATATATTTCTTATATCATATGTTTTAAGAATGATTATTCTCCAATTATAGAATTTAAAGGATATCTAGATTTTTATCGACCATAGTTTCTCTTTACATTTCACTTGATATCAGTTTAATCATAATTTAATTTTGAAAAAAAATAAGGCGACAGTACAACTTAAAAACACAACTTTCGGGCAGAATATCATTTTTTTTTAAATATTTGATTTCATATTGAATATTAATCTTTTAAATTCAAAAATCTCTTTGAATGTAGTTTCTATCTAATTTAAAACAGATTTGCAGCGGTTTTTTTTTAAATATATTGCTTGATCATGAATTTGTCTGACAGGAAAGTATCTAAAATCAAGTTTTTTATATATATTTTTGTACTACTACAACTATCTCAAAATTTCTAGCATCAATGAACCTAAAATTATATATAACTTTTTATTGAATAGTAGTGTTTTTATATACCAATAAATTTAAAATTAAAAGTGAATTTATTTAAAAAAAAATCAGTATTCAGTATTCGAGCTTCCATAAATTCCTAAATAAGGGTTGGTTACATTATCAAAGTAAAAGTCACTTTTCTAGATAAAGTTATATTCTGCTTTATTTCATTTGAAAAATGTCACTATGTATTTATTTCCTTTTGAGTTTCCATGTTTTGTGAAAAAAAATTTCTAACTTTTTTGCTAATATTTGTGTAAAATGCCCTTTTGACAGAAAGAATACACTTACAAAAGCATTTTAGTATTTTTTTTTTTTTTTTTTCGAATTTTCAAACCGCATAGGTCCATGAAATGTGCCTTTGTTGGCAAAATGTAGGTTTATTCAAAGAACTTTCTTTAAAGTATTACTATTACGTTTGATAAATTTAGGAATACATCAAAAGTGAAATGTGCGAAACAAGTACGTTGTTATATGACTATGCTATATTATTCTATTAAACGGAAAATTCCTTCCGTTAGTGAAGTGAAACAGAAGAATATAATTTTCTGTCATTCATTTAATGTAATTTATTGCACAATATATTTACCTTTTAATTAGGATTGTTCACTAAGTATTCCAGATGGGTGCCTTATGAAGCATTTGATTAATCGAGTCTTCACACTCACATATCGGGGGAGAACATCATTCATGGATGATATGATAGCTCTTGGTGAAATTCGTTTACCTTTGATAGCAAAATGAAGGAAGGAAAGGAAATTTACATATTGTGAACCCGGACAGTCTGCCCTACACTCTTCTAAACAAGTTTGAACCTGAACAAGAGAAAAATTGTGTACAGAGCAGGACGTCAAAGGACCAATATATTACGAGTATATGAAACGTAACGGAAAGATCAATTGGGAGAGATACTATCGGAAAATGGATGATTGAAACCGAGCATTCAACGAAAATAAGTCAGTGATGTTTGACAGGAAACAAATCATACTCCTTTCCGGACATATTACTTTGGCAATTCGTCAAAAAAGGACAGAGCAAAACTGAGAATTATTTAGCATACACTGAGTTCCCCAGATCTACCAACATTTGATCATCTCCAAGTTATCGGTCCGTAAAATGTTTCGAAAGGAAAAAAGATTCAAAACTTAAGCTGGAATCGAAGAAGCCTTGTTTGAGTTCTTCGAATCTAAAAGCAAGTCATTTTTCAAAAATGTTACTTACAAATTATTTTCACGCTGTTAAAAAAGGTCATTATAAAATAATTATGTTATATTTACAATAAATACTTTTAAATGTTTGAAAAATGAAATATTTCCTTTCATTTCGGAAATGGACGGAATTTTCCGGTATTATGGTAAGCTCATTTAAAGTATACTTATTTTTTGTGAGCTCTCTCTGGATGAAGCAGCTTAATTCACAATATACTCATAAAGATTTAAATAAACATTAATTTAGGATTTAACATGCGTAAATATCAGAAAGACATTCTTGCACATTATAGAACTTTCTTGAAGACGCTTTCAAACTTTGAAAATTTCTCAGTAACTCTTCAAGAAAATTCTCTTCAAAGAAATGACAGTAAGGAATTTTATTATTTTCAATCGTGTGTGTCAGACTAAATGATTGTTTACTAACATTACACACATGGAAGCGGCATGAAATTTAAAGGTGGAATTCTAAGGGAACCCGAACTCGCTCAAAAGTGTTTATTGATACAAAACAGGCCTCACTCTAAACAATCGGTTCCGCATTAAGCATTTATTGGTAAAGAAACACTTTCAACAAGAAAGAGGGGGATATAACATTACATGTTAAAACAAAGAACATAAAAATATTATATAATCTCGGAACTTTAAGTAAATAAAACCAACCATGTGTTTATAGAGCAGTAAATGTGTGTGACATGAAAAAAAATTGACAGGATAATTTATTTTAAGAAATAAGACGTATAAGTGGCAACATATAACTGACTACAAATCCACAAAGAGTGACTAATAAAAGAGTCCACAAAGTCCTGAACTAAAAATCAAATATTATACAAAACTTATATACATATATAAAAAGCATAATATTATGATTGACAAAGGAAATTTATAAATATATATATATATATATATATATATATATGGGGGGGGTGTAAAAATTCAAAGTAATGATTACCTATTACACACAAACAGTGTATTTTCTAACGTAAGACATTAAAACACAAAACAAATTAATTAAACTCGCGTAATCATAGATCTAATGTCCAGTACAATATAACGTTTAAAACAATTTCCCTGAACAATCTAATTCAGGGTCTCGATATCTTCAGATCTTGAGTCTCTTCTAACTCTTCCGAATCTCTCTCGAAGCATTAGGCGGCGCTCTGGGAACATCATGCTGTCTTCCGAGATGGTAGATCGGTAGATCTTAGATACCATATCCTCGGTCTTCCTGACCTTCATTGCGCCCGCGCAATGTGCTTGATCGACATCATAAACAGGCACATCAGTACAATTGCAATTAAAGGGGGAAAAAACAAGAGAACAAAACACACAGACACAAAAAAATGAAGAGAAAAAACATTTCTTAGGTGGATCATGGCTTCAAATGATCGGCTGCAGTTGCAGTCATTAGTGGCCCTTCGTGAATGCCGACTCGCTCAACTTCATAGCGAACGTGCGGCTTGGTCGATATGACTTTATAGGGTCCAAGAAACTTAGGTTTCAATTTCATTCTTGGAGTAAACTGATTTCTTCAGATCGCGACCAGTTCATTGATGGCATAGATACGCGCGATTTTAAGCTTTTTATTAAACTGCTTTTCGTTTTCCTTTTGGATCTTTAATATGTTATTTTTCGCTCATCGCGCAATTTTTTTGTCTATCATAAAGTTTAAGTGTTCTTCTTCTTCCAATAGCGATTGTAAAATGATCCATACCTTCTTTTGCACAATACTCAAAAAAATTCCTTTGAGGTGAATGCACATCCGCGATCAGTAATGATTCGGGAAGGATTACCAGAAACACACTTTGTTGAAGCATCAATTTAGCTATAGCGTCTGTTGCTGATCAGGATTTCACTGGATAAAACTAAGTGAATTTTGTGAAATCATCTAGAACCATGAAAATGTGGTTGTAGATCTTGATGGGAGAAGATAGGGGTCCAACAAAATCGATATGGTAAGTATTGAGAATCCCATTATCTTTCAGAATAGGGTTCAGTAATCAATTTGGTTTTAATGCAATTTGAAATTATAATATCAACTTTTCCTCTTATCAATAAGTTCCGAGACTAACCCAGAGATGGCGCTCGAAGTAAACCAGTAACCAGGTCTTTCTAGAGTACTAACCTTTGCTTGAAATGTGTCAAAGTTTTAAGTCGATCAGACCAGAAACAGCTGAGTTATCGAGGTTGGAGTAAAGTCGTTGTAGTTTGTTTAAAATGGAAAACCAGTTTCGTGTTCTGATAACATTGTTTTTAATGGTAAAACAATTACGTCAAGCGAACATAATGGACTTGAAAATGTATACCGACTTTGTCCATCAAAGCAACGCGATGTCGGTGGCTTTGCAGTTTAAACGTGGTCTACCACGCTAAACGCGCGTGAACGCTCGGTAGACCCAGTAAGCCGTACACCGGAAAACGTGAGTGAATGAAAAATTATAATGAAAGATCGTAAAGGAAGCCCGGTTGAAGGATGACACAGATATCATATGGAAGTTTTCACTATCCTTCTTGAAAATTGAGCATGAAAAAGGTTTTTTCCAAGTGGGTGCCGCGATTGCTTTCGATGGAACAAAAACAGCAACGAGTCGATGATTCAGAAAGCTGTTTATCGCTATTTACTCGCAACAAAAAAGATTTCTTGCGTCGTTACGTGACCATGGACGAAACATGGATACATCACTACACTCCAGAATCGAAGCGGCAGTCATCTGAGTGGCGCACAGCTGGCGAAAGCCGTCCGAAGCGTCCGAAAACGCAGCAGTCAGCTGGCAAAGTCATGGCGTCAGTTTTTTGGGATACGCATGGCGTGATTTTCATTGACTACTTCGAAAAAGGTAAATCGATCAACAGTGATTATTATATTGACTTGCTGGTGCGTTTGAAGGAAGAAATCGCAAAAAAAAACGACCGCACAGTCTCGGGACTTATTGATCCATGTGTTAAGTGGGGAATTTAAAAGTTGCGTTTCAGATTTTCCTCTGTTTTTGTTGTAGCAAAATGTCCCCCGTTGGTGAGCATCTCGAATAATTTCTGCTTCCATAAGTTGAAGTACGACAAGCCATTCTCGTCCTTGTTCATACTTATACGAAATATCTCCCTTCAGTAAAAAATTACAGTTTTCACCCTTTCGTACCATTGACTGAATAGATTTTACGTAATTATTCTGGGCTGTAGCTTTTCGGTTTGTGAGAGTATTTTGGGCTCTAGTTCTAAAGAGGATTGAATGTCGGATCAATGCGTCAACATGTTGCATCTGGTTACCGGATCTATGCACGATTTCGTAATTTTAATCCTGGGGTTGGAGCGTTCATCAAGTGATCTAACCTGAAATGTCTCTTTTCGTCATTGTCATTTAAAAGGCATTGCAATCTGTAACAATTTTAAAATGTTTTCCTAAAATGTAGAAGCGTAATTTTTTTACTGCCTCTTTCACCGCCAAAATTCCCAACTCGTAATTGGAGTAACGTCATTCGGTGTCGTTAGTGTTGTAGTTCATGTAACAAATAGGGTGTAATTTAGAGTCTATGGCAGATTTTTGTTGTAAAACAGAAGTTAGCCCGTCTTTATTGGCGTCTGCATGTATTTAGGTCTCAATATTAGGAATATAAATTGTTAAGTCTGGTTCTAAGCATAAAAGTGTTTTTAAGTGATTGAAACAACTGCGTTCTTTTTCTTCAAATTTGAAAGACTGATTTTTTTCAGGAGATCACTAAGTTCCTGCTATTCATGGAAAGTATGGTATGAATTTCCGAAAATAGCCACAAAGACCCTAGAAAATCTGAACGTCCTTAGTGCATTGAGGTTCTGGAAAGTTGACAACTGCTTTGGTTTTGATAGGTGAAGGGTATGATTGACCATTTGCAATATGATTCCCTAGGATATCAATTTCTCCTTTGAGGAATTGACAATTATTTAAGTTAAATTTAAGGCCTTATTCTGAAGCCACTTTAACTTCACGTTGTAATTTATGTAAAACTTCGTCTTTGTCTTTTTCCGATATGAGCAGGTCGTCCATATACATGACTAAGGTGTTATCCTTTATTAAATATTTAAGCACTGCATAAATATACCGTTGAAATACGCCAGGACTTGTGGAAAGAGCGAAAGGTATCTTTCAGAATTCGTAAACAGAATTATGTGTCACAAATGCAGTGTATCTGGATGTACATCACAATGAGAAAAAAGCATGTTCGGGATCAAGAGTAATAAATACGTTTGACTCTGTCAATTTATTAAGAAGATCGGCCATCAAAGCAATAGGAAACGAGTATTTGACGATTTTTCTATTTAAACGCCTATAATCAATAAATAGTCTGTAATCGCCATTCTTTTTAAATCTTAAAACGATGGGACACGAAAACGGAATATTTGCACTTTCTTCAAAAATTCCTGTGTCTAACCAATTCTTTATTTGTGAATCTACAAATGATTTTTCATTTGCCGCTTATTATCTGAGGTTTGAATGAATAGGTGACTCACCGATTAGGCCAATTTAGATCGTGACCTCAGAGGTTCTACTTTTCTGGGGTTTATAAGTATCTATCTTTTTTTTTTTAGATTTTGTTTTATTCCCTGATCGCTATTGTGACTCAAATCCACTTCATTCTAATTTATTGCATTTGCTAGATTAAAAAAAATTCAATTTCCTCAACATCTGCTGCTTCATTCCTCTCAAAGATTTCGCCCTTAGACATTGCTCTTGGGGTTATAGTAACAACAGGCTGTACTTTGACCTCATTTTTTGCGTTCGCCTAGGACAGGGATGGCGAACCAATGCCACTGATGGCACGCGACACAATATTTTGGGCACGCCACCGATCACAAAGTTTACTATGAAGCATATTACGGAAGAAATAGAGTGATCCTACGCTACGGAGCATTTCACTGTTTCAATCCTATGGACGAAACAAATCCAAAACTTCGAAATGACGAGATGAAAGTCTTTCACATTTTAATAAATCATACACACGCATAGTACTTATCAGAATTTACATTCTCTTACAAAACTTTCGTTATAATCGTTATTCTATTACAAAAACTTTCGACTACACTTCCAACAGAAACAAAATAAAAAATGTTTTTTTTTCTCTCCGTGTGGCGCCGAAACCCTGGCGCCCTCACACATCAAGTTTCATAACACGGAGTGTTCGAGCACAGGTCGGCGGGCAGGAAGCGCACTCGTTTGTTTTTGTAGTTACATCGTGGATTATAATTGATAATGACGCATAGTTTATTTAAGCATAGCATAATAGTCAATTTCGTTGACATAACTGTATTTTAAGATTTATTCGTTTTTTATTTACGATTTTTAACTTTTATTTAGTATGACTAGTTCAGCAAAAAAGCAAAAAGTGAAAGATATATTAAGTGTATCAGAGGATTTCAAACTTGGTTGACTGAGAAATATAGCATGATTAGTAAAGACGAAAAAGCGGTGTGTGCTTTATGTTCTGGAACAGTGGTATGTAGAACATCGTCTGTAAAAAGGCATTTTGAAACAAATCACAAATTCGTTAGTCAAAAAAGCGAAGCAGAGCAAAAGGAATTAATTGCATGGGCTATGAAAGACAGAAATAAACAGTCGACGTCTATGACAAAATATGTTGGCAAAAATTTTCATACGAACGCGGCAAGTTACTCGGCTGCGAATGTCATTGCTCAGCATAGTAAACCTTTTCAAGAAGGAGAGTTTTTGAAGGAAGCCTGGTTTGCATGCGCACCCTCACTTTTTGATGATTTCAATAATAAAGATAAGATAATTCAGCGCATCAAAGATATTCCTCTATCTAGAAACACAATTAAAGAGATAATCTTAAAACTGGCCGGAAATGTAGAAGATCAACAAATAATTGACATTAACTCCACTCCTTTTATATCGCTATGTCTTGATGAAAGCACTGACGTCACTAAATCTGCACGTTTAGCTGTTTTAGCTCGATATTCCGTGGGAAACGTTATTAAGGAAGAATTAATTGCAATAACATCGTTGCTAACAACTGCAAAGGGTACAGATATTTGCACAGCTGTTAAAAATTCGCTTTCTGAGAAAGAAATTTATTTGAAAAAAATTGTTTCAGTGACAACTGATGAAGCTCAAAGTATGGTGGGCAAACAAATGGTTTCATAAGTTTATTTCAAACAGATATAGGACATTCGATTCTTGAATTCCCCTGCATCATTCACCTACAAGCCTTGTGCGCTAAGAGTGGTTTAACATCTCTTGATAACGTAATGACAGTAGTCACAAAAATAGTCATTCTCACAAAAATAGTCTAGTCACAAAATGACTAGTCAAAAAATGACTAGTCACAAAAATAGTCAATCTCATTTCGTCACAGGCTTTAAATAAGCAAAAGTTTGATGCTTTGTTAAATGAAGTCACCTCGGTGTATAATGGCTTACTGATGTATAATAATGTTCGCTGGTTGAACCGCGGAAACGTACTTCAAAGATTTGTTGATTGCTTGGAAGAAATCAGACTGTATCTGCAAAATGAGGGGGAAATTGAACAATACCCCCACGTTGTTGATATTATGAGGCTTTCAAAATTGATGTTTTTTACAGATATATACCAACATTTCAATGAATTGAACGTGAAGCTTCAAGGCACAAATAAATCAATTATCGTCATGATAGATCTCATTTGCGCTTTTGACGCTAAACTGCATGTTTTCAGGAACGATATTATTACAAGACACTACAAGTATTTTCCAAACTTGAAAAAAAATACCAAAGATTTAGATATACATGTGGAACCAGGCGAAGAAACAGTCACTGAAAAATTTATTTCTGTAATTGATTCTTCAATCAATGAATTTTCAGCGAGATTTTCTCAATTCAAAGAATTATTAGATAAGATTTCAAACAATATAAGTAAAAATGCCAATAACAAAATTTTGGAAACTTGGAATTCGTTACCAGACTCATTTAACTGTTTGAAGAAGCTGACTCGTGCTATTTTAACCATATTTTCATCTACCTATGTCTGTGAGTCATTATTTTCAGAGATGAATAACTTTAAAGACTACCTTAGAAACAGTTTGATAGATGATTCCAGTTCAGCATGTGTTCTGCTTAAAGTAACATCTTACAACCCTAATATAAGTTATTTGTCATCTAATCTGCAACAACAGAAGTCACACTAATGTTATTGTAATTTGAATTACGCGTATAACTGAGACATTGCAAAATGTATTTTTTTTGTAGTAAAAAAAAAGAGTTTTGAGTTGATAATATTTAGTATTATTATTTTCCCAATAATAACGAAGTCAAAATTATTTGACGACGAAACAACGTCTGCCATGCTTTCGTGACCATATCACTATGGCCACCTCTGAGACCAAGAAAAACGATTGAATAAAAAAAAGTGGTTTCCTAACACTAATTATGCTTTAAATAAGAGGTGATTCTTCGAAATGCAGAATATATGACCTACTCTGTATTCAAAGAGTAGTGGGTTGTATTTGATTCGTTTTGACTGTTTAATACAGTGATTGGGAGATTGAAATCGGTATTGACATTTGTGATAACACATCGATCAATAACTGCCGAGTCTAAAATTGAAAACAACATTTTTTTTGCAAAATTTTTTTTATTCATCAACAATTAAACTTTTTGGTTAATCACCTTTTAGGTGATACAATCGTATCCAACGGCTCCAACTTTTTTTTTTTTTTTTTCGTCACTCAAATTTTTTTTTTTTTTTTTTCGCAAGAAATCTTTTTTTGTTGCGAGTAAATAGCGATAAACAGCTTTCTGAACCATCGACTCGTTGCTGTTTTTGTTCCATCGAAAGCAATCGCGGCAACCACTTGGAAAAAACCTTCTTCATGCTCAATTTTTCATGAAGGATAGTAAATATGTCTCCAGCAGAGACTGTGTCGGTTCAACTTCATGGAGCTCAATTTCTTTACGATCTTTCATTATATTTTGTCACTTCATCCACATTTTCGAGATGTATGGCTTCCACACGTTTCACGGACGTTCCGCGTCATTTGTTGGGTGCGACCACGTTTAAATCCCGCAAACCACCGACAAAGTCGTTGCTTTTGATGGACAAGAGTCCGTAACATTTTTCAAGTCCAAATGTTGCTGCGCTTTGCACGGTATTTTTACCCGGTAAAAACAATGTTTTACAGAAGCCACAAGAAACTCGTTTTTCCATTTTTTGAAACAAATCATAAAACTTGACTTTACTCCAACCTCGATAACTCAGCTGTTTCTGGTCCGATCGACTTAAAATTTTGACACGTTTCAAGCAAAGGTTAGTACTCTAGAAAGTCCTGATTACTGGTTTACTACGAGCGCCATCTCTGGGTTAGTCTCGGGAATTATTGATCGATGTGTTAATACGGTGATTGGGAGATTGAAATCGGTATTGACATTTGTGATACTTAATCTCTAAGTAAAAGAGTTGAGAATAATTTGAATTTACTCATTAAAAAAAGGGAACGGCCATTGGACAATGAATGATGCTTCGATGTTATAGCCAAGTATTGGCGATAATTAAATTATGCTATTTTAAAAATATTTCAAATAATTATTGAGAGAGAGAGATGTACGTTGTGTTACTCAAAGCGTTCTAATTTATCTTGATCAGAACATGAAAAAGATTTATATCAAACCTTTTAGCCTATTCAAACTTAATTTTGAGATTCAGGTTACATAACTGTCATTTCATAACAAACTCATGCAATAATGTTTATTGTTATTGTAAAATACAAATTTACAGAGTACTTAAGATGACATTATTAATTATAGGAATGATTAATAAAGAAAATGGTAAATAAAAAAGTGTGTACTTAGTCAAAGATCTATCAAGCAATGGATAAAATTCCAGATGCTAAAATTAAAACAATTTTAACCATAGTTGAAAGACCGAAACACTGAATAACTGCACTTATTTAAGGAGTAATGGAGCTCTTTAAGAGTACCGAAAGTGAATATACTTCTCAATCAAGAAGGTGTGTGAAAAATGGTTTAATAAAACAATAAGAAAGTATTCATTAAATAAAAGATATTTCTATTCTAATTATTTAAGTACAGTTACTCAGGCTCCAAAGTAATTGCTGTCATTTTTTAAAATCATAGCAATACATTATCGTTATTTGAAAGCTATAATCTAGAAATCTGATCTGAATAACCTGTATTAACGTAAATGACTTATATCATACGTAAATAAAGTCATGATTACGTTCAATGAAATATAAATATCTATATAAATGAAAACTTACAAAATTGTAATTTGTTTCTTTCACACTTTTTGTACTATTCCATATTTATTAATACTTAGAATTGGCCTAATTCTACGAAAGTATTTTCTTCTCTTTAAATCAGTTTTGGAAAGCTGTGTTGTCATTTATTCTACAAAATGAATTAATCTTTTCCATACCGTACGAAATTTCAAACAACAAATGCATTATTTATTAAACTTGCTTTTAAATATTAAAATTATCAGATATTGCACAATTTATAAGCATAGATAAAAGTTAGAGGTTCAATAAAAACAAGCATTTGTAAAAGAACTCGAAATTAGTTTAATAACCGACCTAGCATGTATAGTAGATAAACCTATTTATTGGATTTTCTTTTTAAAAACTTTCTTACAAAACATTATTCAAATATTTTTTTATTATTTGAGAAATGTATTATTTTAAATAGGTTGGTTACTTTTTGTCAAAAGGCAAACAAGCAATTTAGTTCAAATATTTGTGTTTGCAAAATAATATTGTTATTGGAAACATTACTTAGCATTAGAAAAAAAATTCTTAAATAAAAACAAATTTAAACTGCGGTGTCTATCTTTATATACTTCGAAAAAGCTTTTAAATATTTAAAAATGTTGAACTTTTAAATATTCCTCAATATTTAATTTCTATTTCCCGTTCAATGTTCAAAATAACATTCAAACTACGCTATTAGGAATATTAACAAAAAATAATCAGAAACTAAGTAAGGAGAAACTATGTATCAAAAATATGTTTATCATATTTATTAAGAAATATCCATCCAATTACGGTAAAAGAAAATAAATTCTCTTAGAGACGTATATTAAGCGTTAAATTAAAATTCAGACAAGCTTTTTGTTCGGAATAGGAATAAGATTTTAAAAAAATTACTTAAAATGCAATTATTCAGTATTGGATAGTAACATCATGGATGTTTGACATTTTCAATTTTTACTTTGTGGAAAGATAAAAAGGGAGAAAAATCAAATTTTTTTGCGCAACATATTTTTCTTATTTCAAGAAGATTATGAATATTTCTTAAAGTAAACAACAACCACCTTTATTTTTATTATAACTTTGAATACTGTAGTTGTTTTAAGTTTTTATTTAAGGTATTGTAGCATAGTTACTGAAAAGAAATTGCATTGATAGGAAATATCTTAAAATTATAGCCACCCTGCAAGAGATAGTAAACATATTTTTAAACAGAATGCGTGATAAAAAAAAGGAAATTCTCCATTTTATTAGGTTTTAATAAATGTCTTTATTGATTACTTATTTCAGATAAGAAAAGAGGTATTCTATATTTAATAGCTAATTTTATTATTGTGTGACCTCAAAGGTTGGTTCGAAACATCCTTGTATTTGACGACAGATGGCATCTCTGAGGTAAACTGTTGTTACTAATGCGTGTTACCGTCTGTTAAACAGAGCCGAAACATATTTGACATTGATTCATAAGTTATTTTGATTTGGTAGCCATATTTCCACCAAATCAAAATTTGATTGATGTAACGTCAAGCTGTAACCGCCGATGATGAATGGATTCATCCTTATACACTGGAAAGCAAGAAAATTCAAAACAAAGGGTTGCTTCTGGTGAATCTGATCCAAAGAAGGTGAAGATGATCTTATTGGCTGGAAAAATTATGACGATGAATTTTTAACTGTGAAAGGCGTCATGATCCTAAATAATGGGAAATAAGACTTGGCGGCCGTGGGTACATTTCAGACATCTTACGTTCAAGGTTGTACCCTATGTTTGCGGCCTGCCAAACGCCATCCTCCAACAAGATAACGCAATACCAAATGTTATACATCATATTCTGACTGTCCTCGATACACAAATTATTGGGTAGTTGCCCTGGCCTCTATAGTCCCCAGATTTGTCGACCATTGAAAAAGTCTGGTAATGTTTTGCTGTGAGACTGGCCCGTAACCACTCTCCAGCTAATACGGTCGATGAAGAAGGGCGTAGATATGAAAAAGCATGGAATGTTTTGCCCGTTTCTGTTTTCCAAGCCCAGTTCGACTTTGTGCCTAAACGGGTAATGGTCGTTTTAAACTTCAAGAGTTGGCAGCTGTTTCTATTAATTTCTAACACTTGTAAGGGCCCAAACTATTTGTAAATTTATTCATTTTCAAATTTCATGCCATACTGTTTACGTGCAATAAATACATTTTATGTATATTTGTTTTCCTTCATATTATTGTTAATTCTAATGGTTAACATCGTTTATATATGTATGTGTGTGTATGTTTATATATGTAGGTATGTGTATGTGTGTGTATGTTTATATATGTATGTATGTGTATGTGTGTGTATGTATTTACCGTTTATATAAGTATGTATGTAAGTATGTAAGTGTATGTGCGTGCATGTATTCATGTATACATTTATATATAGTATATCAACGATTTCGCATTAAAACACACAGAAACAATTCTGCCTCAAGATCTTCTTTTTATTAAAGGAGTAAATACATGAAATAGTTTCTTTAGACTGAAGTAGACTTAAGCATTTCATTGTTAAATCTATTCCGGGTAAGCGAAATTGTTATATTTATGTAATGGAATCGAAAATTACGAACAGGGGCTTCCTTCAGTGATTCTGTTACATTTAAATTCTATCTACAACCAAGAAAATGATGAGTAATTTTATTGTTGCTTTCAAAGACGTTTTTCAGCAATTTTTCTAGTGGTTATTTGTGAAGTTTCTGGATATCTTACGATTTTAAATTAGTTGAGAATGAGGTAATTCTATCTGGAACCTTTTTTGGAAACTGGGTGGAATATAAGTTTTCTTTATATCGGGGGATAGATGTTATTTCAAGATAATTTGTGTAAGTTTTAAAAACTTTTGAAATATTTATTGAATCAAGTTTTACCAGAAATGTTAAAAAAAAAGTTCCGCTTTATTTTATGTATTACTCAATAGTCTTAGCTATTATTTCTGGATTAATATTTGAAATACTTTGCTTCGTGTGCTAGATTATCATTTGATCACTTAATTATTTAACTCGTTTGAATTCATGATTTATATAGTAATTTTCTACATTTTTCAAAAACTGTATTACGCCTTTAATTATGTTGGAATTAATATTATCTGTACTTTCATTGCATAAGTTTCAGCGTAAGTAAACATTATAGAAATAATTATTGATTTGAGAATAATTAGCACTATTTTACTTACAAGTCCTTTTGTTTTGAAATGATTGTAATCTTGCTTTCCTTTGCCTGTCTTGAACGAACAATATTATATTCACAATTTCAAATACAGTATTTTATAATGCAAAAGTGCCTAATATAATAAAGGATGGTAATTTGATATAGACGAGAGAGCATACTTCCATATCTTGGTTGTATTTTAAAATAACAAAAAAGTATGTTATTATTGCAAAAATAAAGGTATCATTAATGTGATTTAGTTAAAATTAAAGCAGAAAAAATATATTAGAGGAAAGAGAAACATTTTAATAACATTTTCTTCTGGACTGGTCAAATGGTCAAAGTTTTATTAAAAACTGTATTACTCCTTACTCTTCTAAGATAGCAGTAGTTATACATATATGAATAACGCTCTTAAATTTGATGAAATAAATAAACTATTCTTGTAAAACTTATTTACTCTAATCTCATTTTAAAGTGGATTTATAAGGTCTAAAAACTTTATATAATGTTTACCTCTTTTATTTCTGTGTAGTTTGAAATAAAAAGAATTATAATTCACAAAAAAAAAATTCTTATGAATGTACAACGATATCTAAATGCGATTTTGGTCCTAATAATTACTTCAAGAAATATTTGAAAAATGAAAAAAGTAGAGTAAATAGAACGGGAAAAATTAAACCAAAAGGCTTGTAACACATCAATCAATAACTCCCGAGACGAGCATTGAAAACAACATTTTTTTTGCAAACTTTTTTTATATTCATCAACATAACACCTTTTGTTAATCACCTTTTAGGGTGATACAATCGTTCCAACGCTTTTCCAAATCTTTTTTTTTTTTTTTTTTTTTTAGAAAATCTTTTTTGTTGCGAGTAAATAGCGATAAACAGCTTTCTGAATCATCGACTCGTTGCTGTTTTTGTTCCATCGAAAGCAATCGCGGCACCCACTTGGAAAAAACCTTTTTCATGCTCAATTTTTCATGAAGGATAGTAAATACACTTCCATATGATATCTGTGTCATCTCAGCAATCTCACGGGGCTTCACGTTACGATCTTTCATTATAATTTTTGTCACTTCACTCACATTTTCCGGTGTAACGGCTTCCACAGGTCTACCCGAGCGTTCCGCGTCATTTGTGTCGGTACGACCGCGTTTAAACTCGGCAAACCACCGACAAATCGTTGCTTTTGATGGACAAGAGTCCGGGTAACATTTTTCAATCCATTGTTTCGCTTGCACGGTATTTTTACCCATTAAAAAACAATGTTTTATCAGAACACGAAACTCGGTTTTTTCCATTTTTTAAACAAACTACAAAACGACTTTACTCCAACCTCGATAACTCAGCTGTTTCTGGTC